>PISX010016681.1:0-45357 GCA_004024625.1 Mellivora capensis
CCCCCCTCAGTTTGTTTTGTGACATTAAGAGTCTCTTATGGTTTGTCTCTCTCCTGATCCCATCTTGTTCCATTTATTCTTTTCCTACCCCCGCACACCCCCCACATTGCATCTCCACTTCCTCATATCTGGGAGATCATATGATAGTTGTCTTTCTCCAATTGACTTATTTTGCTAAGCATAATACGCTCTAGTTCCATCCATGTCGTCGCAAATGGCAAGATTTCATTTCTTTTGATGGCTGCATAGTATTCCATTGTGTATATATATACCACTTCTTCTTTATCCATTCACCAGATGCCATCCTTTTAACAAGGATGAGCTGGCTGAGTGGAGCCATGGGCTAATTCTTCCGAGTCTGGGCTGCAGCCCACAGGAGGAGCTGTGGCAGCAGAAATGACATTGGCCTGTGAGACCTGAAGTCCAGATCTGGTTCTTCTCAAACGCTGCATGATCCCCGGCAGAAAGCTAGCTCTTTTTGAATCTCAACTTTGTTTGTAAAGTAAGGGAACTTGAACCCTTTACCACAGGGTCGCCTGATTTTGATCTATGTGGCCATTTTGCTGTGACCAAGTACACTGCTGTCCCATCAAAGTCTGTCCGGGGAAACACTGCCCTGATTGATCCTGCGGGTGCCGGAGAGCAGAATGTAGGGGCTGCAGGCAGAGATACGAGGCCGGGCTTAGCCCCACGCCGATGCCCAATGCTGAAGGAGGCCTGTCTATGTGCTCGCTGCCGCACGGGAGAGCTTGCCCTTGTGCTTACAAGAGAGTAAGGTCAGGATAGTGAAAACTTCCATTTAAGCCAGGACACGCAGTTGGGGAGGCCCAGGAGAACGGGCAGGAACCGTGTGAGCTTTCAGGGAGAGTGAGAGACGTTTGGGTAGCATGGTAGAGAGAGACTGAGCAGCGGTTAGAGAACTACTTCTGGGTCTTTCAGTCCCTTAAGGTCACCTCGATTGCAGAGGAGAAGCTGTGTCCAGGGCTTTCGTGCATTTCTGAACTTTTATGCAGAGGGAGACCTTGGTCTCCTGCTATGGGCCAGGAAACCCCAGCCACAACGGAGTTCCTGAGAACAGCTTTGCACTGGTCACAAGGAGGGCACACTTGGTAACTCCTTTCCTGCTTTGGAAACGTTACTCCACTCGTACTGGCTGGCGGGAAGCCAGCAGCTCACATCCACCTGCCAGGGGTGGGCGGCTTCTAGCATACATGTGTTCAGGCAGTACCTTTCTCTCAGGCTAAGTAAAGAAATTCAGACCTTCACTGTACCGAAACCCTCTTTCACTTTCATGTATTCTTGTTAGTTCTTATTAGCTCGTTAGTCTCAGTGTTGCTCTCCCCGTAAAGAAGTTCTTAGGGGCACCTGAGTGGCTCAGTCAGTTAGGCATCTGCCTTCGGCTCAGGTCATGATCTCAGGGTCCTGGGATCAAGTCGCACATCAGGCTCCCTGCTCAGTGGGGGGCCTGCTTCTCCCTCTGCCTCTGCCAGCTGCTCCCCCTGCTTGTGCTCTCTCACTCTGTCAAGTAAATTTTTTTTTTAAAGGAAGTTCTTAAATTACACATTTACCACAGATCCATGTATCTTTGTAATTCATTGGTAATTTAGGCTTGAACTTTTACAAGATAATCCTTGAGGATGGGGGGAAATGTTACTCATATAAGAGTGGAAGGCGGGAGTTACAGAAAGAATTTATTTCACTGTCCACAGGATTTGTCTTTAGCTAGGACAGCCATGAATTTCTTCAGGGAAAAATGCTGTGAGAGATATTAGACTGAAGAGGAGCTGTTCTCCATCTTAGTTACATGTTTCTCTCTCTCTTTTTGGTCTTTTGCTGTATTATCTCCTGTTTGAGAGTTGTCCAGATGTTGAATTGTTTTCCTAAAGAGAAACTCACTGGTCAATCTGCCTGATTCTTTGGCTGAAGTCGGGGACGATAGGATCTGAAGCAAATTTTCCTGTTTGTAACCAGGTTCACCTTTAAGGAATCCCACAGCAAAAAGAAAAGAAAAGATAAGGAAATTTCAAACAGGACTCATTATTAAACTGCTTAACTTCTGTTATTTTTCATTTAATTACATGTATGTGAACACCAAGTTCAAGGTACTGTCCTAGGACTAGGCTCTAGTGTAACATAAAGGGTGTTTGTTTTAGTTTCTTTGGAGAGAGCTTCAAGTTGGAGAGCAAGTTGGAGATCATGGAGAATTGTGTGTGTGTGTGTGTTGTGTGTGTGTTTATGTCTAATGCATCATTTTACAGAAGCTAAAACAGAGTCTCAGGGAAGAACAGTGCCTTGCCCAGGGTTATGTGGCCATAACTTAACTCCTGGGATGGTGATTTTTATATTTTCCATGTTACCTCTCTGCTTAGAGGACTACAGAGTTCTGCCCAGTACAAAGGCTGTTGTGGTTTGAAAGCATTTACTCCAGTTACTTGAATGACAAAGTGGAGAGGCTGTTTGCTTGTGAGGCCACTGAAGGCTGTGGCTGTGGGACCTAAGAACTTAGTTAGCCCTTTGGCCTCAGGGACTCAGGAGTGAATGAGGGAGAGAAAGATGAAGGCATGTTTCGGAGGGGGACATCTTCTGGCCTGTTTCTCCCTGGATTGCCTTCACGGGAATGCTGATGGTCCCCAGGTGGTCATTCAGTGGGGGCTGGAGGTGGTGGTGGTGTTCAGCTTAATTAATCATCTTAGTTGGGTAATTTCAGACTGGGAGAAGTGAAGGAGCTGTGGCTGGAGATGAATTAGATCTGGGCTACAGGTGAAAGTAAAGAAATGCTTAAAGCTTTTAAAATCTACGCGGAACATTCCCACCTTGACCTTGAAGAGGCAGAATCATCCCCCCTTCATTTATCCTTTCTTTACACCTTCTTAGCCTGTCTCTCAGGCACTTGAGCACCTTCCTGGTTGCTCTTGACATTCTCTGACTTGAACTCAAGTTTTACTTGTCCAAGATTGTTCTCTAAGCAAATTGCTCCAAGGGAATCTGTGTAAAGCCTTATTATTGACACACTGGTTTGGGGGAAGAGGGAGAAATAATACTTCATGGTTATGGAATGCTTAGTGTGTGCCAGGCACTATTCTGTGGTATAGGTACTTTCTAATTTAATTCCTAGAACAACCTTCTAATGTCAGGATCATGCCCATTTTACATATTAAGAATGTAGAAGGCACAGAAGGGTTGCATGACCTGACAAAGATCATACCTCAAGTCCATGGTGAGCCAGGACTGGCACTCGGGCAGTTGGCCTTGAATTCTGAACTGTGCAACACCGCTGCTCACTTGTGTCTCTCCAATGTTTGGAGGAGGAGGGGTGAGGTGTGGGCAGACTTTTGAAACCTAGACTGTTGCAAATATATTGTAACACATTTGTCCACCATTTCCATTTTCTCCTTTTCTATGATGCCATGAAGGGAAGTAGGAGTTGGCGGAAGATGTATTCAAAAGATGTATGTTCAAAGAAGCAACCAAAACTCAGGAAAGATGGGGTTGGTAATGCCGTGCTTAGCCCCGGGAGGCAGCCCGGGAGGAGGCAGCATGGTGCTGTGAAGAATGAGGGCCGATGGGTCGGACTCTCCGATTTTGACTCTCAGCCCTCACTAGGCAACTATGCCAAGCTACTGAACCTCTCCTCAGTTTTTCTATCTGGAATGTGGACATAACTCCCGTCTCATGGGGTTGTTTCTAAAGATCAAATGAGATCATCTGTAATATTGATCAAGCTGCCAGCTCGGCTTTTTTTTCTTTCTCCCTTTCCTCACAGGATAGTCAGGAAGTTGAGCTGTACTAAGCATTTATGCAGAGCTGACGTCAGGGTGAGGGACAGTTGTATCTGATGTTCAACACAAGAAGAAGTGTTGAACTTCTTCTTAAGGGTGAGACTTAGTGAGTCATAGGGGCCAGGAAAAATGGCTGCGGAGAAAACATCTATACTAAGAACGTTGGCCATAACACGCCTCAAGGCCTGACTGAGCAGCACAAGAAGAGCTTGGAGGGAACTGACGGTGTGGCACGTGGCGTCTGGTTCTCAACATTCTTGAGGGTGAGACAAAGGGCTTTTGCTCACCCAGCCTGCCCCCATGGTGTGAGGAGCACTGCTGAGGCAATAGTGTGGCCTGGGGCCATGGGGGGGCAGAGAGCACCCTATGCCCGGGGGACAGGTGCAGTGGGCCACCGTTGACAGAGAGGGAAGCTATGGAAAGGGATGGAGCTTGTGGGGCCTGGTGGTGCTCACTGGTGTGACGAAGGACTTGGATTTAAGGATCTCTAACATCTTCCATTCTGGAGTCCTATCCTTCAGTGTTGCAGAAACTGAATGGTGATGTCAAACACAATCCACAGCCAAACTGCTTCCGTATCTCAGGCTTGAAACCCCAAGACGAAGTTCAAGTGTGGACTAGCTGGCTTGGGGGTTAAACCTCTTATTTGCATAACTCGATTGCATAACTTTATTTGTATAAGATTGGTATCCCAATCTGGATGTAAAGACTGTTCTTTGGGGGAAACAGTGCTGCTTCAGAACCGGGAATAATTTGCTTGTGTAAAGTTCAGACATAGTCCTTGAACCACGCTACCTTTTAGGTACGGAGAATTTCTGGTAATATATCTTTTGTTTCTTCCATCTTGTCCCCTGTCCACAAGCCACTGCTCAAGCAGAGCGATACGTGACATCGTCCCACATTACCTAGCAAACAAGCAAAACCCATCCCTTCTCATCTGCGTTGTCTTTAGGTTTTACTCAGGAACAGCAGTCTTGGTTCTAGTCCTTAGGAATTCCAGTGATAGGTTTAGGAAATGTGTTTCCTTCCTTCCCAACCTGTGGTTCCTCCTTTAGGATGTGTCAGGTGTAGGAGAATTGGTTTTTATGGGGGTAGTGAAGGAAACCCTTCTCTTGGATTCCCAGCTCTGCAGCCTTCCTCCTCTTTCCAGGGAGGCAGTCTAATTGGGATGGTGTTTCTGGCACGATTCTTTCCCCAAAGTTTCAGTGACTGGTTAGGGGACAGATGTCCAGTAACCAGAAGCTGTGCCCCATATGTATTTGAACAGTATCAATATTCTCTTCCATCGGGTTTCAGGAATGACTTAAAACATTTCAACTGAATTATGAAAACTTCTCTATGCAGCATTCAGAGAAGAACAAATGAAGTGTGTTAGGAATTGGATAATAAGTACTTCTCCACTCCTTCCCCCCCCCCCAAGTGACATTGTGGGGTGTCTCTTAGTATTGACATAGGCAAGATCATGAAATAATTCTGGGATGCAAAGATGACCTCTTACACTGTGATTATGAAATCTATTTTTCTAACCTTATAAGAAAGGTCTCTCTCTTGCTGCCATTAAATCTCGTTTACTTTTCTTCAACAAAGACTTATCTCATGCTGACTGAGCGCCATATCCTGCTCCAAGTATTTTCTAAATATTAACCTAATTTCCATAACTCTGGGAGGTAGGCCACTATCATTACCATTTTACAGATGGGGAAACTGAGGTGGAGGGAGTAACTCCCTCCAGGTCACGCAAGCTAGGAAGTGGCAAAGCCAGGTTTTAAACTTGGATGCCAGTTTGACTCTAGATACTGCCCTGTGATTCTTACAGTCTGGATTTCCCATAAGTCATCTGAGGCTGGAAATGGATAGGTTTCTATGGCTGATTTTTTTTTTTAATCATGCGGCATTAAGAAAACGTTATTGCCCTTAGCAAAGCCCAGCTTGTTGTGAAGGAAAACAACTACAAAATTTTCATCAGTAAAGAGTTGTCCTTTGTAGAAGTCACACAGATTTCCTGCATTTCGGGTTTTTTCTTCGATTGCTTGAAAGGAGAAAATTCAAAAGCCAGATACCCAATGGGCTCCGAGGGTTCTTGTAATAAATAAAGGCTGTGACCAGTAAGTCAGAGGTGCTTTGCTAATCAGAAGGCACATCTGTTGAACTTGGGTTTTCCCAGACTCAGATAGCAGATAGCTGCAAGCAGAGAAACCTTCCTTTTTTGCCTGAAGCCACCTTGTCAAAAATTCCAGATGGTCACCTTACTGTCGGCCACATTTCCTATGAGAACTTGAAGTGGAAACACCAGGAAGCTGGGCTGAAGGGAGTACAATGTCTTACTGAAGAGGCCACCGTGTCCTTTGCCCCCTCCCCAGGGGCTACCCTTCCACGGTGATTTTCCAGCGGCTGGAAGAGGCTTTCTTCCCCATGAACCCTTCACCCCACTGCCTCTTCCACCTTTGTGTCCAGTGATGCCACTTCCGGCAGACAGCACCTTTCTGTTTAGCCTCTGAGGATGTCTGACAATTATACAGCGGACAGAACTGTTGCAGGAGAAAAGCTCCTCTTATCACCGTAGCCTAAAAAGCATCGTCTCGTGCACAAAGTGGCCAGGGAGGGGCATTTGCCCTGCGGTGTCGCAGGCTACTGTCCACCCCAACCCCCCCAGGCTTGCCCACTGATAATGTCTTCCTCTTTATGGAGGCTTTATGGAGAAGGTACTTAAATTTTAAATGCGTATTTTATTTTGTAATTTACCTAACTAGCAGCTTTTAAATTTAAGCTGTTTGGGGTATTGAAAGGCAAATTAGCGTTTTCCCCACATAGAACTAAAATACAAATAGAAACAAAAAAATTCTTAAAAACGATTGCCCTTGAATCAGCCTGGTCAGGTGTTATGTAAGCAGATTTTGCCGAGGAGGAAGAATTTCTAGATTTCTGTTGATTGTTCTTCACGAGTAACTGGTTGTTAACATCAAAGGCTATGCACAGAATTGACACATTAAGTGTGTTGATGTTATGTCGACTTTTAAAACGTAGTTGGGTTCAAGTTTATATGTTAAAAAAATAATGACTCTTACTACGTTTTATCAGATCTAAGACACCACTGATGGTGACATACCATTTTTTTTTATATTCCACTAAGGAAGAAAACCCACTGTGACCAAGCTATGAAAAGGCATTGATTCAAATACACATTCAGATGTCTTAGAATCCATGAAATGTGGCAGGATCTTAGCCATGATCTTGCATCTTTTCTATAGAGTCTGACAATATGATTCTAACTGAACTGTTAGTTTAGTTTCCTGTGCTTGGCCTGTCGCCAGCATTTAACACACTTGATTCCCTTCTGCCCCAAACACTTCCTTCCCTTGGCCTCCAGGACACTGTTCTCTGGGGTCCTCCTCTCACCTCTCTGGCTACTCCTTCTCCATCTCCTTGGCTGCCTCCTTCTCTTTCACTTGACCTGTGTACAGTAGATGGCCCCAGGGCTGAGGACTTGCACCCCTTTTCTGCCTGCACACCCTCCCTCCCGTGATGACCCAGACCTTTAAAGACTGTCCATCTGCTGGTTATGCCCAAGTGCATAGATCCAA
Source organism: Mellivora capensis (assembly GCA_004024625.1). Lineage (NCBI taxonomy): Eukaryota > Metazoa > Chordata > Mammalia > Carnivora > Mustelidae > Mellivora > Mellivora capensis. The sequence continues at coordinate 7,361 of PISX010016681.1, forward strand.
CCTGGTCCTTGTATCTGGATGCAACATGCAAATATCCTCTCACTTGCGTGACCAACCCAGACATCTAGATGCTTGACAGCTAAGATGTCTAAACCAAATTCCAAACAACACCCCCACGTCAGTCACCCACTGCAATAAGAGGCCCCTCCAGCCTTCCAGTTGCTCAGGCCAGAATGTTAGAGAGTGCCTCCTTCCCTTTCTTTCACACCCTGTAGTTAGCAAACCCGGTAGCAAATCCCATCTGCTCTTCCTTCAAAATATATACAGAAGTTGACCATTTCCTGTCATTTCCACTGTGACCCCTCTGCCCCAAATGAAGTCAGTCCTCTCCCTTGGAGGATGTCTGTGGGCTCCTCTGCCCGGGCCCTTTCCATGTATTCCTGACACAGCATCCAGAATGATCCTGTCCACATGGAAGTCAGATGATGTCCTTCAAAACTGAGACATTGAGACTTTGTTTAAAAGTCTCCAATGACTTTTTGTTGCACCCAGAGTAGCAGCCTAAAGACCCAGAACAATCCATACCCCCATTTGTCTCAGCCTGTGACCCCTGTCACCCTCCCCCTTGCCCACTGGCTTCCACCACACCGGCCTCCCTGCTCCTCCTTGTGTATGCCAACACCCTTCCTTCCCCCAGACCCACTGTTCCCTCTGCCTAGGAGTCCATTGTCTCACATACCTGCGTGACATGCTGTCTTACCTCACCATGATTTAAATGTTTTTAAATTTAAATGTTACCTCAGCGAGGCCTTCTTTTAGCTCTGAAGGAGGAGGCCCCAATTCTAAAATGTCAGTCCTGCCCTCCCATCCCTGGTCTCTGATCTGTTTTTCTCTTTAGCATGCCTCACTATCTATCACTAAATATTTTATTACTTCCCCCAGGACAAGGAAAGGCTTTGGTTTTGTTGTGTGTCCCGCCATGCCCCCGGAGCCTAGAATGGTGTCGGGGTGGTCACTGTTCTGTACATTTTTGTTAGATAAATAAATGAACAGCTTCAGACATAGACTAAGACCAGGAGATAGGAGCCATTTTTGACCTTGTTCTTTTTGTTTTCTTCCATGGGATGAAATAAAAGGTTACTGGTTTTCCTCACAGCCTCAGTGATATCTGTTTTTTCCATCTGGAAAATTGTCTATTGTTTTGATAGAACTTGTCATCGGTAAACAGTCCATCATTAGCTTTATGAGACCTTTGCACTGTGGTTTTAGTAGCTTCTGGGCTTCATCTTAGCTCATGATGATTGCCCATTGAACCTTCAATAAGATAGTGATTAATTCAGCTTCAGAAGTCACCTTTTGGGTTAAAATGAAGTCTAAGCAGTTCCTCTAACATTTGTACTTCAATGAGGCAAAGACTATTTTTAACTTGGGGCATTCTGAGCTCCCAAGCACTGATAAAGCAGTTTCCTGTTTGATGCATTGGGAGTGATCCCTGTTGATAGCCCATTTTTAAATCATCCTATGATATACTAGTTATTACAAAACACATGCGCATATTTCGGGTTTATTGCTCTTCAAAGCACTTGCTGTGTAATCTGGCCAGACAGATCTTGGTCTAAACAGCTCCTCTCTGCGGGGGCAGAACCTGGGAGACTTTTCCTCTGGCGCCTGACATGGATGTGGTGGGCCACCCTGTTGGGGGAGAGGGCACTGCCAGAGGGAGAGGCTCTTGCATAAGAACTGGTTCCTGTGCCAGGAAGCCCAACTTCCACCCATCAGGGACCACATGAGATCTGGCATGGCTTCACGACAAGGGAGTGTTGGCCTGTGGCCCCCCAGCTTCTCAATGGCTGCAGTTATAGAGATTAATGAGATGATAAAAGATGGTGTAGGGGATCAGGAAAGAGGGGAAGCTAACAAAAAAGGGATTCATCCATCCATCCATCCATCCATCCACCCATCCTACTCCTGGTATGTGCTAGGTGCTGGAGATAATGGTAGTCAAAGTCAACATGGGGATTGGGCAGAGGGTGGTCAGAAAAGTCATCAATGAGGACATTGCCATTGTATTGGGAAGAACATCAATTCTAGGAAGGCTAAAGCCGCGCTTGTATTCAGATTTCGAACTTGACATTCGTTGCTGTGTATGTACTTTGAATGAGCTGCCCTGTACCTGCAGCTTATAAACCTGAGGCCCCAGTGTGTGCTGGTTAACAGCAATGTCTGGGGGGCAGGAATTAGGGTGATGATAGAAGGGCAAGAATCTTGAGCTCATTGTCTCCCGTTGTTTGTGTACCTCACAGGAGACTGCTGTGTGTACAGAAACCAGCATGGGGGTAACTGTGGAGTCATTTGTCTTGGGAGGAGGTTGTGTATTAATTGCCTCGGTGGGAATTTTCTCATTATTTGCCCCTCTACCTCTCTTTCTAGAAGAATGAGAACCAATGTTACATTTCAAGTAGAGGAGATGCCGTGGGAATGTTCGAATCTTTTAAATGATGAGAAGTTGGGACCATCACAGAGTTTATAACCTACTCACTCTCCCATGCACTTGTTCTGTGTGAAGCTGGGTGTGGAGCGTGGGCTGGGGTGCTGTGTTGTGTGTTACGGATGGCCTTTGGTTCCTCTGGCTCCATCATCCCTGGCCTTCATCCCTCATCCAGTGAGGCTTTAATGTGGATTCTTAAGGAAGGCACTCATTTTGGATATTTATCTCTAAAAGGAAAGAGCTTTAATACCCTCTCTGATGATAAAGATCAATTCAGGTTTTTATGAAAAGACGTGGAACTCTTTTTTTTTTTTTTTTTGTATACTGGAGCTGACATGGAGCTTAAAAAGACAGAGAGACTCAAGTTAATGTTGTTACCCAGATGCTATCTAATTCAGGATTTTAGAATGCACAAGAAAAATGCCGTTTCATCCACAATAGCCCAGTCGATGATTTCATACCTCTGTTCTCATGCTCCCTGATAGGGGTCTGGGCAGTGACAGCAGTGAGTACTGATGGGACACCCTGCATGTCTTTTTCTTGGACTTTTGCCTTTCTCTGAATGGGGTCCTTCTGTGTGGTGGTACTTTTGACATGTACTGGTGAGGTTCCAGAAAGCACAGGAAGCCAGGATTGTGGCTTTTGCCTTCATCGTTCTGTACCTACAGTCCTGGCACTAAAACCCAAGTCTCTGCAAAACTCCTGCCACCTTTCAGGTCCATTGCCCCACGACTAGTCTGTGCAGAGATGGAGGGGATGGAGGAAGTGAAACTCGTGTGTACTCAGGCTCTTGGCTTACCAGGTTTACAAACTGATCCCATAAGTCACCTTACCTACCCTATGAGAAGACAGGTGGTGTTGTCTTTTTATCGATGTGGACGCCGAAACTTTAGAGATCATGACTAACAGGTCATGGTATTTGAAACCATATCTCGTGGTGGCCAAGTTCATGATCTTTCCACGACCAGCACCTTACAATTCAAAAGCTCAATCCTGGGGCTAGGGCCACCTTCTTGCATGCAGCTCCTGGTGAGAACAGCGTCTGGTGGATGAGGGCTTGCTTGACTCCTTCTTGGAGCTCTAGGACCTGACATCACAGGAAAAGCAAAGTTAAGCTACACACCCCTGTCTGCATTTCGGTGGGTTGAGGGATGTGGTTTTTTTTCAACTGAAGAAAAAAGATATTTGGCTTCATTTTCAGCTAAAGGAGTCAGATGGATTCAACACATCTGTCTCTAGTCTGTATGAAAATTTGGAACTCTGATGGGGCAGGTGATGGGGGCATTCTGGCAGCCAGAGAGTTGGTCTCTATTTCCCTCACCCTCATGTCACAGTCATAATTGGGGCGGGAGCTTACATTATCTTGTGTGTGTGTGTGTGTGTGTGTGTGTAAGGGTGTTTTTTTTTTTAACACAATGCTTTTCTAAATTTTTATGCCATTTGATAATTTAGCGATGGTCCCTTAACATTGCAAGTTTCAGGGGTTGGTGAGCTATCATCTTGGTGAACCATCTCGTATTACAGGAGGAATTGCAAGAGACCTCCCTGTACTCAAAACCTAATACGTTTACTGTTGCCCTTTACAGAAAAAGTTTGACCTCCCTCTGTCTTTTCTCCCCCTAAGGGTACCATGCTGTAATTTTAAAGAAAAGAAATAAACTTTTTAGCCCCAGAGAAAACTTTCCCAACATCTGCTTGGTCAGTAATAACAGGCCAGGAGGAAGCATATATACCATATCCAACCCCAAGTGCATTTATAATTCCAGCATAATTAAGCTTCTCACTACACTACATGTACCGCCAACAGAGGTACCATTAACTAGCTAGCTGATCTTGAACCAATCATAAAGTAATAAGATGAAAGGAAGACCCATTTCCCCAGCATCCAGTTTAGCAAATAGAACCTTGTGACCCCCTTTGAATTCCCTTCTGTTTCTTTACCCAGTAACCTCTGCCTCCCACCCCCAGTCCCCAGGTTACTATCTTAATTTGGTTTAATTATCTTCCTGCTTTTCTCTGTAGTTGTATTCTTTAGTTTTGCCTAGAACTTTTTCTCTGAACAAAGAACACTTTCAGAGCCCAACAAATTTTCTGTTTCATTGGCATTACTTGATTTTCTTGGGGATAAATTCTTTCTGCATTTTGTAAAGGTTATCAGTCCAGCAAACCCAGTAACCTGCAGTGACTGCTCAACAAATATTCTTGAAATACCTTGCAATCTTTTCGTTCCCCTTTGGTGGGTGGGGACAAGGAACAGCCTACTCAGGGGCCCCTCCCCTGCTGCGCTGTTGGGACCCCGCGCCACGTTGGAAGGCTGCTATCTCTAGCCGTTCTCTCTGCCATCTTTGGATTTATCAACTGTGCCATGAGAGGGGGTGTGGAGAAGAACACTGCCGACCTGGGGGCAGTTTCTGCGCATTGACTCCGTGTTTTCATAGTAAAAAAATAAGATGAGACCTGATTTGTGGGCCTTAAATTTAGCTTCCAGTCAGTGTTGGTTGACGGAAGATCTCATTGTATCCATTCTTCGTGTTTTTCTTTTTTCCTCTTTTTTCTTTATTTTGTGGCTGAAAAGAAAGTATAAATACTGGGTTTTGGAAGAGGGAACTGTTGTTATGTTTGAGCCCTTTAAACTCTGTAATTACTCTATAAAGGCTGGGTATTTGCCTCAGAAATGCATTTAGTCTTAAGTTTTAGTGTTCAGTATATGGAACATTTATAATGATGGGGTACTTCTAAAAATAAATCAAGTCTATAGAAAATGTTAATCAGCTCATCCCCAGGGACTGTAGTGAGTATGTCCGTTGTACAAATGAGGAAATGGACATGACAGTTAGTGGTTTGCCCAAAGCCACACTGTCACTGGCATTATGAAGATTTAAGCAAAGGTCCCATGTACAAGAAAATGCAGTCATGTTTTCATGTAAGGCACTGTGGGCCTTCGTCAAGTTAACCCAAATTAAGATTCAGGGACTAACATGCCTTTCGGTATTTGGAAGAACCTACCACATCAGTCACAAATTGCTAGTTTGCTCCTTAATTACCTGCAGGATTTCAAGTAGGACATGGCATTTTTATTTTTTTATTTTATTTTTTTAAGAGGAGTCTGTTGCTTGAAATCAAAAGCTCTATATCTGGCCAAACATTGCCCTGAAAATTGAAAAGCAGCTAGTTCAAGTGTATTTAACACTGCCAGAGAAAATCATGTGAAATGTGCACCAGTGCTTCCCTCTGTGGCACTCTACTCTTTGAGTTGACAAGGAAGCAGCCTTCTCCTAGGAACTTAGTTTTCAAAAGCCTTTGTGGTTGGTTGATTCAGGATGTGTATACACTCTTGGAGGTCATCCGCCTTTACAGGTTGGCATTGCAGAGTGAGGATTTATGTTGAGGAAATGCCAGGTCCTCCATTTCCAAAGAAACTTCTGGAATTAGCATTGCTCTTTTCTTGGGCAAAAATCGAGAGCTGATTTTCTAGATATTTTCACCAACAACTGATGGGAGCAAAAAACAAGATTGTTTTCCCCTGGTTCACCTCTAGTTAATTGAAAAATTTAGTTCTCTATAATAGGAAGCTTTTCTTTATTCTCTCTCCCCCTCTTCACTTGGAAAGTTGACTCTTTTATTTATTTTTTAATTGTTAGTGTTTTAAAAACATTGTTAACTGTTATAACTCTGGCATCTGGGCATGTGGGTATGGCTTCATTCAAAGACATGGTATTGGCTGAGAGGACGCAGCCCCCCCACCCCGTCATGCGGTAAACTGGCAGATCCCATGCCCTGAGGTTCTCTATGACCGCATGTATCAGTTTGGGCAAAGCCAGTGTCTAATGTAGAGAGAAGGTGCTGTGAAGAGGAGGACACCACAGCATGCTGCTCAGGGAAAGCCGTACCTCACAGAGGGTCGGTGCCAAGGGATCCTCTTGAGCTTGCAGCTTCGGCATTGGATTTGGCATTGCACACCGCACTCATCAGATCTGAGTACTGCAGACCCACACTGACCCAGTTTACAAGTGACAGTTACAAGTGCTCCCATCAGTTGTTGGTGAAAATATCTAGAAAATCAGCTCTCGATGACAGAATGACAGTAGAGTACACTGTCCAGTGGGTCGGGTTGTGTTCCCACCCAGATCCCTTTGTGATATTGGGCAAATCACTAGTTTTCTAGGTGTTATGTCTTATCTGTGCACTTGGAATGTTAATGCTTTATAAAGATGTTCCAAGAGCCAGTGCCTTAACATAGAACCCGGGAGACTCTCGTGATTATTACTATACTATCATTTGGATTGTTGTCTCCATTACAACTGTACAGGTCAGCTTACGAGACTGAATAATAGATCAGAAAGTTGCTTGTTGAGCATAGGATTAGAGCACCAGGAGCCAGAAGTCCTGCAGGAGTGCTTCCCTGGGGCTGGAATGTCAGTTGACATAAAGGACATTAGTGCTAGAATCTGAAGACCCTTTACGTAACTAGACAATGTTGGATCAACTCCATGTCAGTTTTAATTCATGGTTTACTTTTTCCTTAATTTCATGAAGTCACCACTTTTTTGGTCTGGGGGCCTCTATTGGGTTACTCTTGTTTTTAGCAGTAACAAAGGAATCACTGATTATTTTGTTCGGGTTTGGCTTTCCAAACAGCTTTCTCGGGGGCTTTATAGTCTTTCCAGGATTGGTCCTCCTTCTCACTCCACATTCAGGAAGTGAACTTTGCAGGAGGGAACCCAGTTAGTCCCCAGGAGGGGCTTCGGATGCTGAGTGCTCAGAGAAGGCAGTCCGTTCCTTTGACCGATAACAATGGGAGAACGTGCTGCTTTTTTGAGTCCATTAGAACAGAGTAGCTATATATATATAAAGACCTTCCCTCCCGTGCCTGGATTTGTCTTGAATTTTATTTTCTTTCTGGTTTAGGGATTGACATCCTGAAACTCGTCGCGGCCCAGGTTGGAAGCCAGTGGAAGGACATCTACCAGTTTCTGTGCAATGCCAGTGAGAGAGAAGTGGCTGCTTTCTCCAACGGGTACACAGCTGACCATGAGCGGGCCTATGCCGCCCTGCAGCACTGGACCATCCGGGGGCCTGAGGCCAGCCTTGCCCAGCTTATCAGCGCCCTGCGCCAGCACCGGCGTAACGACGTGGTGGAGAAGATTCGGGGACTGATGGAAGATACGGCCCAGGTATTGTACCTGGCTTGTTGGTCTTTCCAACTAATCTTTCACTCCTTGATATATAATAAGGAAAAATACAGGTATTAAGTCTTTTGATTCACACACATTTCCCTTCGAGGGCTGTGGTTCTCAGTGGTTGTCCATTACAATCATCTAGAAACTTTGTTTATTTTTTTAAACTTGGATTTGTTTAAAGATTTTACTTATTTATTTGAGGGAGTGGGGGTGGTGCACGGGTGATGGGAGGGGTAGAGAGAGAGAGGGAGATGCAGACTCTCCTGATGTGGGGTTCCATGCCAGTTCCCCTGGGATCATGACCTGAGCAGAAGGTAGACACTTAACTGGCTGAGTCAGCCAGGCGCTCCCATCTAGAATCTTTAAAAAAATTCTTATACTTGGCCCCTACTGTAGACCAGTCAGATCAGAATGTCTAGGGAAAGGACCACAAATCACCATTTGAAAAAGTTCCCTAAATAATGCTGATGTGCAAAGTTGAGAATCACCGCGTTTGCGGTACGTTCAAGCATCAGACTGTACGGCCAGATCTGCATCTTGTTATCTCATGTACAGTCTCATTTTGCATAACACACTTGGAACACATCTAAGAAGGAAGATTTTTATTTTTATCTTTTTTCCTATTCTCACCCCCTCCCCCGCTCCCCGGCCAATGCCCCCAGGATACTTCTTGTGATGTCGTTTAGAGACGCTCAGTCTTACTTTCTGAGGATGCCGGTGGTGCTGACAGCAGAGGGTAACAGGATTGATCCATCCTTCTTCTTGGGCATGTTCATTGCATATCACATGGGAAGTGATGGGAACCCAGGAGGGGGATTTGCTAATAGTGGTAACTTAAGTAACGGTCACTTAGCTTTGGCTTTGGAACCCGACAGCACTGGATTTGAATCCTGGCTCTGACACTGATTAGCTGGGTTACCAAGGGCAAGTTACTTAACTTTCTTTGCTTCCGTTTTCTCATGTGTAAGCCAACCTTACAGGCTAATTAAGATTAGGTTACATGGGATGCTGGATGCACTGGAGGTGTTTTTTAAATGGTAGTTATGATCATAACATAACTGGTTTTTCTTAGCCTTTCCTTAATCCTGGTATGCATCCCTGAAAGGCCATCTATTAAGTACAAGTTTGGGTATGGACTTCTATGTCTCACAAACTTCAATTTAAGTTTCCAAATAAATTCCCAAAGTAAAGGAAATGTTGCCACCGAGACCTGATAAAACCCCACTCAAAATTTAAAATACCATTCTGTTGCTGTTATTTTTCAGGACTCTAAATTCATTACCTAAATGGCTGGAGAGAGACATTTCCCCATCAACTCTAATTCACGACCATTATGTACCAAATTTTGTATATCAAGGGACTCAATTTTATATATTTGAGAGGTCCAAGTGCTTCTATTTTTTGATACCAACATTGTAGTCTTTCTTCACTATGGAAGTAAACATTCATCAGGAGGATCTTTTATTTAAGTGATTGGATAAAATTTATAGGTGCTAATTGACGCCGAAAGTGGTCTTTGAACTCCTGGCCTATTTTTAACTTCTTTGAGATATGGAATTTCAGGAAAAAAAAGTATTTATGAATAGATGGGTGGTAAACATGCAAAGGCACACACCGGTGTTTTGTGACTTCCTGAGGACGGTATCAGAAGTATGGCTCAAATGTGAATGGGCTTCCTTGGAATGCTGACTTTTAAGGAAGGAGCTGGTAGGATGAGCAGCAGACCTGAAGAAGGATGGAGGTACTGGAGAATAAGTCATTCCATCTTTTCGACCATACTTACAAGAAAGGGAGAATGTGGTTGATGCAATGTAAGGATTTCGTTAACATGGAATACTTGATAAAGTGGAAAGATGAGGGGCTCCTGGGTGGCTCAGTGGGTTAAGGCCTCTGCCTTCGGCTCAGGTCATGATCCCAGAGTCCTGGGATCGAGCCCCGCATCGGGCTCTCTGCTCCGTGGGCAGCCTGCTTCCTCCTCTCTTTCTCTTTGCCTGCCTCTCCCCCTACTTGAGATCTCTGTCTATCAAATAAATAAATAAAATCTTTTAAAAAAAGATTAAAAAATAAAGTGGAAAGATGATCATAATGAATTCTTAAGGGAAAAGGAGGTTTCTCAGTATAAGTATAACCATGGGAAAACAAAAGCATGGGAAAATGAAAAAGCATAAATGTTCATGTTCTAGTACTAAGTCTAGGTGGTAAGATTAGAAATGATTTTTCTTTTTTATTATTTTCTGCAATGAAAACACATTACTTTTGTGATTTAAAGTATTTCTTCAGATGACTGAGCTGAAGGGGCACCCGAGAAAGGATACGTAGGGCTTTGTTTGTGCCAAATTGAGAGAGCGAGGCCCTCCTCATTGCGATTGCGGTTTTGGGAGAGCAGACAGCAGTTTGTGTGCCAATCCGTTCTTCCTTGTTAGGATTGACTGAGGTTTGTGATGTTGGGTCAGATTTGGCTCCCCACCCCCCCAAATTGCTAAGATTTACTTCGCTTTTGTATTCTGCAAGTCTGTCTCATTTTTCGGTTGTATACTCAGTATTTAGAATCTGGTTCTCGTCTTTGGGGTTACTTCTTGTTTGGAGGGGGTGGTGATGATGGTAGAGTATTGACTGTAGCACATGACTTGTATGTTTCTCTGATGATTCTGTTGCGGTCCATGAATGTCCACTGAGCACCTGCTTTATTCCAGGCAGTGTTATAGGTGCTGGGTAAGGTGGGCCCAAAGTCTCTGCAGAGGAGACTGATCAAGAGACTGATTCAGGGGCGCCTGGGTGGCTCAGTGGGTTAAGGGTCATGATATCAGGGTCCTGGGATCGAGCCCCGAGTTGGGCTCTCTTCTCAGTGGGGTGCCTGCTTTTCCTCTCTCTCTCTGCCTGCCTCTCTGCCTACTTGTGATCTCTGTCAGATAAATAAAAATCTTAAAAAAAAGAGAGAGAGACTGATTCATAACAAAAATCATGGAGTCGCTGAATGAGAAGCAAAACAAAATATGTGGTCCCCAAGTGCCAAACTCTTGTACCCTTTAGTTCTTTCCTCTTATCTCGTCTATATCCAACAAGATTCTAATATCTATTTTGTTATTTATTTTTTAAGGGAGAGCGGCATCAATGCATCCTACCGCTTTCTCTGTGGTCCTAGTGTAGCCTGTGTGTGATGATGGAGGGTAAGAAGCCAATATTAAGTTTCTCAGTCCGTGTTTTCATAATGCCCATCATTGTCTAGCAACACTGCGGACCCAGCTCTTGACTCTAACTGGAATAGCCAATGAGCCTGGATTTCTGCCTTCTAGTTCTTATTAGTCGCACAGTATGTAATTGTCTGCAGGTTATCTCTGAGATTAGTTCAGTCAAACAAGACACAGAATGCGGGGGACATAATCAAGACTTATTCTTCCCACTTTATGATGGATTTGTATTCTTTGTGTATTGTGGTACTGCTGGGGACTTGAGACTTGGCCCTAGGAGTTAATGGAAACTTAATGTGTAAAAATGACTGTGTGTGTATGTTTGAAAATGGTTAATGTATTTTTCTATTCATGAACCGGAGAGCACCCACGTTCTGTTCCACTCAAAGGATTAGCCTGGTGGTACCTTTTAGCTACCTCTGTCAGGAACAGCTGGTCCATCATTAACTACTGTGGCCTGTTAGCCATTTTCTAATTAAACACATCCAGAGTCTGGCTTTTTCTTTTTTTAAAAAATTTCTTTATGTACTAAAAATATTATATAGGAATACTCACTTTTTGGTGTACTGTTGAGTCCTTTTTTAAAAAATGAAGTTTCAAGAGCAGTTTTAGGTTTAAAACAAAATTGGGAGGGAGGTAGAGATATTTCCCATATACCTTCTTCTCCAACATATGCATAGACTCTCCCACTGTCAATATCACTTACCAGAATGGTGCATTTTTTTTTAAACCAAGGATGAACCTACATTGACGTATAATAATCACCCCAAGTCCATACCGTAGAGCTCAGTAAGTTGTGTATTCTCTAGGTTTGGACAAATGTATAATGACATATATCTATCATTAAACTGTCATACAGAATACTGAGACTGCCCTAAAAAATCCTCTGCGCTCTGCCTATTTATCTCTCCCTCCTACCCCACCCCTGACAACCACTAATCTTTTTACTATCTCCATGGTTTTGCCTTTTCCAGAATGTCATATGGTGGGAATATGCAACCTGTAGCCTTTTCAGATTGGCTTCTTGCGATTACTTACTTATCCATTCACCTGCTTGACTCTTTCTTTATCAGAGGTATGAGTTGTGTTTTTCGAGGTCAGCCTCTGAAGCCAAAAATCATACGCGTTCTTCCCATCCAGGGCATCAGCATTTGGTAGAAGCAGCAAAGCAGTGGGACAATAGTTGGAAGTTACTGGGACTTTGCCAAAGCTATTTAAAAACCCTAATACAGCTTTCCAAATTGTATGCTCTCTCTTTATTTCCATCCTTTTACTTTGATTTTTTTCTCCTTGAGGCTTTATTTAAAGAAAGACTTGTAAGTAGCATATATTTAAGGTTTCAAAAAAATCTAGTCTGACAGTGTTTGTCATTTAATTAGAAAATTTGAGCGTGGTTACATTTCTTATGTAATTCCTCATATATTTGGGTTTAAATCTACTGGCTGATTTTTTTTTTTTTTTTTTTGTCCTGTCCCTCTCTTTTTTCCCCTCTTCTTTCTTGCCATCTTTTGGATTAATCAAGTATTTTTTATTATTCCACTTTTCCTCCTCTTTCAGCTTGTTAGTTATAAATATTTTACTTTACTCTTAATGGTTCCCATAGAGATGGCAACTTGCACACTTAAATTATGGGAGACATTTCCTCAGTGTGTACTTCTTACTGTATCCAAACAGCACAATGGCCTTAGGAGACTTCAATTCTATTTATCCTTCTCTTGCATTACATTTTTTATTGTCATGAATTTTAACACCACGCATTTCTTAGCTCCCAAAAGGCATAATTATTATGATTGTACAGAGTCGGGATTCATGTGGATTTACCTGCATATTGATCTTTTCTGTCATTCTTCATTCCTTTCTGCAGCTTCAAATTCTACGTGAGGTCATTTTTCTTTGGCCTCAAGAATACTTAGTGCAGGTTTCCAGCAATAAATTCTGTTTTTCTATGTCTGGAAAATGCCAACTAAATAAATAAACTGCGTTGTTCCCCACCCCCCTTTTTAAAGATTTTATTTACTTACTTGACAGAAAGAGAGTTCTGAGAGAGAGGGAGAGACAAAGAGAGAGAGAGAGAGAGCATGAGCAGGGGCAGGGGGAGAGGGGGAGGGAGAAGCAGGCTCCCTGCTGAACGGGGAGCCCGATGCAGGACTCCATCCAAGGACCCTAGAGATCATGACCTGACCTGAAGGCAGACACTCAATGACTAAGCCACCCAGGTGCCCCTCCCCTTTGTTTTTGAAGGATAGCTGAAAAAGAGAATTGAGTTTGACTTATTTCCTTTCATTGCTTTCATATCTGGATTTAAGTTTCCCCTGCTAAAGAGCAAAGAGGATGACGTGACTTTCTGTTCATATCCATATTACATAACAAATTAGGTGTATAGTATTATACCAGACACTTTGGGCAACTCAAAGATGAGTATAAGACAGGGTCACTGCTGTCAAGGAAGCTTACAGTTGAATGGAAGAAACATATCTACTTAAATAGTTTAAGGGAATAAATCCACAAGGGTGGGATGAGGGAAAGTGCTGGATGTACAGCTAATCGGCCATTATGACTCCACGTGGGAACATGAGTGTGGGGATGTGTGACAGGTTAAATTCCTGCCCTGGCAACGTATCACTTTGGGAAACATTCTGGTAAGTTACCTGGCCTCTCTGCCTCAGTTTGCTCCTGAGGAAATGCCAACACGATGAGTGCCTTTCTATGAGCTACTGTGAGAATTAGTTGAGTGTGCCCCGCAGCAAGTACCTGGTGAATGTTTATTCATAGTTGCAATTATTTCCTGGCTCTAGAGGCAAGAGAGGTGGAAGAATGCTTCTGAGTAGCCCCAAAGCATACACATAATGGGCGCTTTAAATCCTGAACACCGAGGGGTTCAGGGGTTCGTTACTGACTGGTGGGGAGGCACCTCCATGCAACACTGCTTAAAGGACACGGCCGGACATTGGGGTTGCCATCTGGGTCCAGTGCCTAAGAACTGGAAATTCCAGCTAATGGTAAATATTTCTTACTGCCTGAGCAAATATTCCTAGGCTGGGAATGTTTTCACTGGGAAGAAACAAAGGTGATGGTATGTGTGAAGATAATGGTCTGCTTTCTCACTGGCTGTCAGAAAAAGGGCAACAAAATTGAGAAACTTAATTTTTAGGTTTACTCTTGCCTCACCTCTCTTTCCCTCTCCTCCCCTCCATCCTCTCCTTCTTCCCTACCTCCCCCCTCCCCCTTTCCCTCTACTTTCTTTTCTTTCCTGGACTGGGTATATTCAAATAAGCTTAACCAGTGCAACCTTTTTCTTTTCTTTTTTTCGGCTGCTTCGAGGGGGTGGGCTTGTTCTTTTTTTCTATACCCATTTCTTGGGTAAATGATTTCTTGGATTCAGATATTTCCATTTAACATGGGAAATCAAGTGGTTATCTGAATTAAATGAGATGCTGTTTTGTTAAACTGTGGAATATAAGAAAGCGAGGTAGTAAAGCCATGTTTATGGCTAGCTCCGGCAGTAATTGTGATCTGAATTTCAGTATTCCTCTATTGTCTCATTTTGATAAGGGATGGAAAAAGGAATTTTATCTACATTAAAAAATGATAATCTTAAAAATAACCACAGTGATTTTAAATAACATAAAGTGTTACTTCAGCTGTCTGCTCTGACCATAGATTCACAAATGTAAAGAATTGGTCCTGCTTGGGGGTGCCTGGGTGGCTCAGTTGGTTAAGCATCTGGACTCTTGGTTTCAGCTCAGGTCATGATCTCAGGGTCGTGAGACTGAGCCACACATATGCTTGAAATTCTCTCTCCCTCTGCCCTCCCCCCCCCCAAATAAATAAATAAATAAATAAACTCTAAAAAAGAATTTGGGCTCACCAGGCAGGAGAGTTGGGCATCTTTTCCCTCCTTCCCTCCTTCCGTAAGATTAGATAGAGTAAAACTCCACCATAATTTCACTAGTGGGGCTGGAGTCCAGGTGGTTGTTGTGGGCTGCTGGGTAGTGGAATGATCCTTTGTTAGAGATTCTTGAACCCTCCCAGAAACCACGCAGGAGACCTATGTTCCAGAGACTGAGTCTTCCTCCCGTCCCCTGACTAGAGTAGCCAGTGTTTGGAGACTGGATGGCTTTTGCTCTGTAAAATCAGCTGGGAGAATCTTTTTTTTTTTTTCAAAGATTTTATTTATTTATTGGACAGACAGAGATCACAAGTAGGCAGAGAGGCAGGCAGAGAGAGAGGAGGAAGCAGGCTCCCCGCTGAGCGGAGAGCCCAGTGCAGGGCCCAGGACCCTGAGATCATGACCTGAGCCGAAGGCAGAGGCTTTAATGTACTGAGCCACCCAGGCGCCCCCAGCTGGGAGGATCTTGACAGCGCCCAGAGCACTGGGCATTCTGTTTTGGCAAGGACAGCACCACTGCTTCTAGAAGTGCAGAGGGAACTACGGCTGCTGATTTTTCTGTTGTTTAGCAGCTGCAGGATGCAGCTGTCCTTATCTACGGTCTGACTGAGACCAGCTATTTTCAGAAATTTAATACAGTGAGGGCGAGTTGAGGCAAATAGCAGCTGTACGTTTAACTGCTGACTTTTTGGCTATTCATATTTGTCTTTGTCTTTAATTTGCCAGTTGGTCATCTCTGAGGAAATGGGGATTATTATCCCCAGGCCCTAAGCTGTGAGCTGAACTCGCCTGAATCTTGTGCTCATAGCGCTTAGGGTCATTTGAGGTCAAATTACTTCCTTTGCGGGGTGTGACTGTGGGCTGGGAAACCCCTGGTGTGGTGAGAAGGGGACTTTATAAAGGGATCGCTGCCACAGGACAGGGCCCGGTCCATTGAGCGGTGCTTGTGTGGAGGGTGGTCATCGGTACAAAGAAGTGAGATCTGTGGCTAAGCCTTTAGGTGTCTGATGTCATTTCAGGCCATTCTACTTATTACCATATTCCAAGTTTTCATTCAATTAGTCAACAATCTTTACAGTCTTTTGTGAGCACCACCTGTGTGTCTGGTACTGTGTAAAGAAGGGAGATGATCTCTGGGACTTTCAGTAGCTCAGTCACCGAGATGAGGACTCTTAGGCAAATAATGACAGCTCAGTGTGATCAGCAGGTGTTAGAACAGAAGGGTTCACAGGAAATTATCAGGTTGTAGTGGGAGGCAGGGGTACTGACCCACCAGAAAACAAGAGCAGACATGTGTTTGTCCATGTGAAAGTCATTTTTTAAAGAAAAAAAACCTGACTGTAGATTCTTTCGAGACCAGGTTTTGGTCCTCATCCCTGAGATTTTCCCATCTCAGGGAAAGGAGGTTCTGCCCCCGGAAGAAGCCTTTGACTCTGCAAAGAACACTTGTTTTACTGAGAACCCTGTTGTGTTTTGCTCAGTTGCAAGCTTTTCAGAAAGCTTTCCCTGTTGTGCAATATGAAAAATAAAGGAATAAAGGTGCAAGGTCTCACTTGAAAAGCTGGAGTTTGAACTTTGAATCTCTAAGAACTAATAGAAGAGACTGGTGGATCCAACAATTTGACTTTTGACTTCTTAAATTCACAGCTGGCCTGTAGGCATCTGGGAAGGATTAGAGACAGAGCATAGATACTGG
Organism: Mellivora capensis; assembly: GCA_004024625.1. NCBI lineage: Eukaryota > Metazoa > Chordata > Mammalia > Carnivora > Mustelidae > Mellivora > Mellivora capensis. The sequence goes on from PISX010016681.1 coordinate 23,742, forward strand.
AGATCATGAGGATAAATGCCTCCTCCTGCACTTGACATTGAGAAGGGGCTCAGTACATGTTTGCTGCTGTCTTCTGTATTGAAATTTGAAATCTGCGTTCTCCTTTTTTGACTCAAGAGCAAATGGTACCCCTCTGCACATTAAGAAGAAAGGGAACCAACATTTGCTGAGTATGTGCTGTGTCCCAAACACCGGGTGCTTGACACCTGTGATTACTTAGCAAAGTTTCATGGTCCTGAGAGGTTTTGGTCAGCATTGGAATTCAGACATATTTCTGTATTTTGTTGAAGGCCATGTTCAGTGTTTGAGGCACCACTCTACACAAGACTAAGGAAGCTAGTAAAATATTACCATTTATAGTTGTAAGATAGATCCCTATTTGAGAAGTTAAAATGTGAAAAAATTTACATCATAGAATTGATCAAATATGATGTAGTCGAGGTTGAGTGGTACAGTTTATAAGGAGAAGTCTAGAAGCAGATTCTTGGGGTCTTGAGAGCGATACACTCTCTTTCCTAACATGTATTCACACAAACTTTTTTTTTCCTTTTTAAAATTGTCTTTAAGGATAAGATGAGATCAACATAAGCAACGCATTTAGTAAACACTGGTGGAACACCCAATATGTTTCGAGCCCTTCCAGACACTGGAGATACTAGATGAAAACACATCCATACCAAACACACACAAAACAAAACACAAAAACAGGGAATCCTCCCTGAAGATGCTGAGAGTTTTATAGGAGGGATGGGTGTGTGAGTCACAATGTAGAGGACATTCTGTGGACTTGAAGTGGGCTTTTATTTTTTTCCTGAGACACAGTGTCTCCATGTTCAGAAAAGGCCCAATTTATTAGTCGATGACACTTTCAGCCCCTTAATCCACACCCTTGCTGGCTTTCTCAAAGAATCCACTGAGAGGAAATCAGAATCAATATTTGTGAAAACAAGCTTATTTTCTCCATTGACTACCAGTACTGGATATCATATTTTTATTTATTTTTGAGGCCAAAACTCATATCTGGATAAAGCTTCATAGTTCCAGTTTGGGCCTAACTTCTCCATCCTTTGTTTACGAGATTGTCTCTTGATCTGTCATAACTCATGTGCCAGTAACACACAATTGATAATGAGAAATTGCATCATGGTCAACAGCAGGCTTATGATACACCAGTTGATTTCAACATTTTACATACATATTCCTCATATTCTTTGGGAGCGTCAGCTGTCACTCCTGATTTTCTCATTACATTTTTTTTTCCATAGAGAAACTTTGATTTATTCATAATTGGGTTTTGTCAGGGGACAGTTGCAATGACCAACCATTGAAATGACTTGTCACCAAAAAAAGAACTAGAAAAAAACATGGGGAAATTCTTCTTTGTTTTTATTCTCAGAACAGGAAGTAAGTCTCTTCTGACAATGACAGAAAACACTGAAGTCATACAAGAAAGAATCAACTTCTTAACAATACGTGGACAAGCCAGAAAGCTTCATAGGCAAAATCAAAAGACAGAATAATGACTGGAAGAAGTCATTTGCAAGATAGGGTTAATAGGCTTAAAAAAAAATGAAGAGCTTTTATAAATGAATTAAGAGACCAATGGCCCAAAAGAAAAATGGGCAGTCTGTGAACGAGAGAGTTCACAGAAAAGGAAATACTGAAGATTCTTTAAGGTGGGTTTTTTTAGCCTTGTTCAGAATAGGGAAGAATTAAAATGGGAACCTATACTGAGATACAGTTTTAAGCTCTGAGATGGTAAGGAGGGAAAGGCATGACACCATTTTTGTGTTATGAGGGTATAGGAAAAGAAGCCCAGTATTCGTCCTGATGTGTTTACACTTCAGCCCAGCCTTTCTGGAGAACCAATTGGTATTTTCTCCCAAAGTATATGGCAGCTGAGTACTGACCTTGCACTCCCAGGAATATGTCCTACCTATGGTCCCGCCTATCTCCACCATGTGTGTAGAAGATTGCAAGTCCAAGTATTCCTAGTAGCATCCTTTGTAATAAAAGAATGGAAACAGCATAAATGCCCTTCAACAGAGAACAGGTCATGTAAGTTGTGGAATATCCACACAGTGGAACAGTCTGCACTTGTCGAAAGGAGTCAGTCAGCTATTTATGTGCTAACCTCGAGAACTGTTTTTAAATGATAAAAAGGCAGAGTGCACAACATTGGGTGTGCTCGGCTGCCATATTGTGTTTAAAAAAAAGTGAAAGTAAAAAAATGTAATAAGTGCAGAAGAGCTGGGATTGGGTGGAGAATACATATTACCTATTTATTGGTGTATCGACTATGTGGAAGAAGACACGAGAAATTGGTAAGAGTCACCACTGGCAGGGGAACTGAGTAGCTGAGGGAGTATTTTTCATGGTAGCCCTTTCGTACTTGTGGAATTATATACCAGGTATATTCTGATTCTAATGGTCTGCATCCAACTAATGATCTTATTAAATAATACTAATTTAATCAAATTGAGCAAGTTCAGAAACACCTTGAGTCACTGAGATGAACGTGAGCCTTCTTACCTTAAGGTCATAGGTTTCCTATTATGAAGTTACTTTCTATCTTCCACAGCGCCTTAAGGCAAGCTTGTAAGATTCATGCAGCTTATTTTCATGGTTAGAATTGTTCAAAGGCTGTTTTGTGGGAAAGGCTTCCTCATGGGTTCTCCGTGAGTGAAATTTAGGGAAGCCCACGTCATTTCCAGCAGCATGATCTCCTCATGTGTCCACGGGACTGAGCTCTTGTAAGGCTCAGCAGTATGTTTGAATGTGAGTGAGCTCCGGCTCTGAAGCAAGACAGCGTACTTACTTTATCATCACATCCTTTTTCAAGAAAGCGAGTCAGTGAGCCAGCTCAGGGCTGCAACATTACTGTGGATGTCAGCAGCCTGGACAGCTTGCAGGCACATGCGCCAGCAGCTGGGCGGGGCTCACCCTCCCTCCCTTCTCCCTCCAGAGCCAGCTGGTTCTTACCAGCTCTGGCAGCTTCGGACAGCACTACTTGTGGCTTCCTGTGGCTTTTCCCCCTCTGCATCCAGGAGAGGAACGGATCCCTTGTTTAGGGCCACGATTAGCCACTCCACTTAAATGTGGGTGGATTTAAGTTTTGAAGTTAACTCTTAGGAATGAACAGAATGGGTGGATGACATATACACTCAAGACTAGCAACTACCTTGACTTGGGCTTGGGGTAGTTAAGGGAGAAACACACTCTGGCCAACTAACCTGGGATAAAATTTAAAAATAGCCTTAAGTGAGGTTGCAACTGATCAAAATACTTTCAGTATGCTATGCTTGGATAGATCTAGGGTGTGTGTGTGAGGTGTCTTTTAAAATAATTTCCCAATGGCTTTGGCATTTTTTGGCCAATTTAACCCTCTGAGCCTCCCGAGGGTGAGTTCCTTATTTCTGCAGGCTCTGCTGGGGCTCCCTGCTCTCGGAGACTCAGTGTCCATTCAGCTCCACTACCGCCGTGGTCTGACACAGGGCTTCCCAGGGAAGCTGAGCAGGGCTTATTGGCACTGCCCTCCTCTTCCTGCTTGCATCCCATGACCTCCAGTGGCCCTGGGGGAAGCCAGACCACATAAGGCCAGCAATGTCCACTTGGCAACTGATGATTTTGTTTTAAATGTTAGCGCATTCCCTGCTTATGCAATGGAAGCACCTCCTTGTCTCCCTTACCTGTAGCAGGGGCTAGGCAAGAGAAGAAAGATGGAGAGACAACAGACTAAAGAATCAGAAGCCTAGGAAGTTTGGGAAATTTTTGTCTTATAGTTATTTGGCTCTTAACCCTTTTGTAAAATTATTTTCCAAACTAAAAACTAAGGCTTACGAAACAAAGAAAAGTTGAAAACATAGTAAACACTCCTAAACTTAACACCATCTAGATTTAACAGTTAATTCACATTTAACATCTTTGCTTTATCTATATACATGCATGTATATTTCTAGCTCATATTTCCATTTCCAAGACTTCCCTCCAAATATCTTCAAACTGCTATCACTTCTTCTAAGGGCTAAGGAATCAGCATCTTTCCATGTCCTTCTTTTTTCACCTTTCGTTTGCAAAAAAAATTTTTTTACTCTGAAAATTTGGCTTATTCTTGCCAAGACCTCTTACCCTGAGTTGGATTTAATAAGAATTCACACTAGAAGAGTAAAGTCATTGTCTCCTACCCATTTTTCCCTTTTATTCCTTTTTTTTTTTTTTAAGGGAGAAATCATTTTATATCTCAGGTATTATATTCACTTTCTGAACTTAGGAACTGAATAGATTCAGGTAATTTTTTGAAAGATGGTAACTGTCATCATCTGAACCCTCATTTATGTCTGAAATCCTGTAATTACAGATTGAGATAACAAAGCTCTCCTTGTTATCTCCATTCCTGTTCTCTAAATGTAGAAACTACATAGATTCAGATAGCTAGATATTCATGGCAAGGGAGATAGCCCTTGCTTTCATCGGAGCCTGTTCTTATATACTACTAGACCTATAGGAGGTCATGAAATCTAATTTGATTTCCATTACATGACCATATGGGAGAACAGGGGAAATAAGCTTGAGATGCTATCATCATCCTTAAATAATTTTAGTTATTTATTTATTTGTGACTGTAATTCCTTTGAGATGAAACTTCAGTGGCAATTGAATGTCTTTGTTTTTTTAAACAGTCGCTGGTCTGTTGGGATCTGGAATATTTTCAAATACAAAACCAAGTTATTGGGCCACAGTTGAGGTGTCTGATATTTGCAGAATCTCTCATCTTCATCTCAGGGCCAGAGTGTAGGCCCTGCCTTTTGCCCCTTCCCTCAGAAGCCAGAGCAGCTCCTTGTGGTCATGTGGTTACTTGTGCTGGGCTTACGGGGGTTTGACATTTCCTGTAAATGTCCAGTGGGTCCAGACAGAGAAGTGACAAAGCTCAGCAAAGAAGATCGCTTGGAAACTAGACAGGCCTGATCTTGAATCCTCGCTTTGTGACCTTGGGCAGGTTATGCAAACCTCTTGGAAGGTCAGTTTTCTCATCTGTCAGATGAAGCTCAGAAGAGATACCTTCACAGCAAATGGATTACTTATATTTCATGACGAATCATTTTGCACAGTACTGGTAATGGTTTATTTCTTAAAGTCTCCGTTGTTTACTGGATCTGAGCAACAAGCGGGTCAGCTCAGATGGAATAGCAATTAGTTTTCATTGAATTTAGCAAATGGGCTTTTAAAAACCATTATTAAAGTGATGGAAAATTTTACAAACGTGGCATACGATATTCCCTTCTTTTTACATGTTGGGTGAGATCTGGAGGGAAAGTTCAGTGGAAAGGGTAACCTTTGGCTGTAAGGAAGCTTCTTCTTGAGTTTATCAGGCATATCTGGCTATAGAGTGGGGAGAGGGGCCCTTGTGGAATCCAACTGGGTAGTGCCAGGAGCCAAGGGGTTAAGTTGAACCACTTTAGCAGATTGGCAAGGAGCATCTAGGCTGGGTAATTAATGCTTCATTTCAGGGGGTCATTGATGCATCAAAGTTATTAATTAGTTTTATGAAAACAGATTGTGCAACCACAGGAAGATTGTAATTGGGTAGTAATTGAAAATAACTCAGTGGTAAACCTTAGCTGAGTGAACCAGTTGGGGATAAGTTAGAAGGAGAGAGGGAGTTGGGATGGGTGGGTTGGGGGTGGGGAAAATGACATAGCAGGGCTGACAATAAATGGAACATAAGTTGAACAGAGAAGACCTGGTTTAATCTTTTTTGTAGAAATGAGGAAACCAGTCTAAGGAGGAAAGGGGTTTTTCTAAGACCACACAGCTAGTTAGAAGTCTTTTTCCTTTCTTCCCTTGCAGTGAAATCCCAGGATATTAATGACTTTGATGTTTAGGAGTTGGCTATGCAGAACATCCAATGCACGCTGGAAAAGATGTCCCTAAGTGTGTACTTAGGAAAGCTGCTAGATCATAGGAGGGAGGAAAGGTAGTCTTAGAACCTCGTTTCATTTGTAAATCACTTTTTCCATGACCAAGATTTGCAAGGATGTTCCTTTACCACCCATTATTGGACCATCTCCCAGGACTAGAAAACTCTTCAGCCTTCCACAGTGTATCCTCTTAGGAAGGGCCAATCAACAGGGAAAGTGCTTTTTGGTTTGATATTAAAAGAGAAGACTTATTTTTGAGCTTCAGTTTCAGGCTGTAATTTAGCCGAGCACCAGAGTGGGTACTTGGCTTTGGAACCTCTAGGAACACAGTGTTGCAGGGACACAGCTGGAAATGGCTCATTCCAGTGTAGCCCAAATACAAGTTCAGTCACCGTTCTTACAAACGCTGCTACAAACCTCTGTAGCCCAGGGGTGTTCAAGCCCCCAAATTTCAAACAGTACCTTGTTTGAAGGTACCTCATCCATTTGGCTCGTTCCATGTGCTCAGTGATTCTGGTAATCTGAAAGGAAAACAGGTCAACAGAGGAACTTTAGGTGTGACCCAGTGGAGTTGAGGTGAACTGTTTATCTCTCTTCCCCTATCACCTGGGAGTAGTATCTGGAAGGACTAAGTGGACTTGCATGGAGAGTAATCAGGAGGACATTTGGGGGCTGGTTGGGCCAAAATAAATCGCATGCTCTTTAAGGTCACACAATAGAACCACCGGTCTGGTGTCGGCTCCCTGGGGAGCTCTCCCCTCATTATCCCTGCCTCCTCCCCTTTCTTTGTGTCTTACCATCTCTACCTCATTTCCCCAGTGAGGCTTCCAAGTGAGCATGATGAGCTCATGGCTGGAAGGCAAAAAGAATTGGCTTTTTTAAGTTCCTGCAAAGGGACTTTGATTATCTGGTGGATAGATGGCCCCCACCGGCCAAGTTTCTCGAGAGGCCTTTCTCTTAAGGCTTAATATCTACCTCACTGCAATAAGTTGGGGGTCAGTGTTGCCCCTTTGGGCCCGTGAACTCTTCAGAAAAGTCTAGAGAAGCACTCAGCCAAGTAGGTGATCCTCAAACTCTCCCGTTCCTTGGCTACCAGTGTAAATAGGAGCCACAGCAGCCATAACATTTTCAAGTTACCAAAGGGAAAACATACTTATCAGTGGTAACCGCTTTTAAAAATAACATGTATTGTTTTTATAATCATGAAAGTTAATATTTCCCTGTAGAGAACTTGGAAGGCCCAAAGATGCATAAGGAATAAATTAAGTCGCTTGTAATCTATTTTGTGCATGTTTGGATAAGTTCATGCTTATAGCTTTTGCAAGAGGATGAGACCCTTTCCTGGCTTTCTTGTTTAGAATATTTGTCTTTCAGTATCTAAATCTTATTAGAGGTATTCTTTATTTGCTGTGAACTCAACAGTGAACTTTCTGAATCAATAAAGAATTAATTCATTCCACATGTCCTGATGACTTCACTTCCAATTAGAGCTATCAGAGGTCGTACAATGCTTGAGTTGCTGTGCTGCAATGCAATTTTGATGGATATTATAAATAGTAAGGTCAAGGGAGGAAAGAAGTTAAGTATCTATGAGCCAGGTTTTCTTTTCCTATAAGAAAAAACTGCAGATAACTGGAGAAATCTGGAATGCAGCTGGCGGCTGTGTATCCTGGGTAAAGCAGGGGATGCCTACACTCAGTAGCTGAATAGATTTTCTAGAAAGATGATTGTCACACGATCTTGGGCTTCGGTTATGGTTGTTAACCCCACTGTGGCGACACTAAAACCATTCTTAGGGGCCAGTTTCATATTCACTCGACTCATTGTTAATTACAAGAGAGCATTCTGCAACAGTCTGTCTTCTGAATGATGTTGGAAATCATGTACTTAATTTCCACAGATAGGGTCCTTTGGCAAAAGTGGGGGAAAAATTAAATATTTAAAGTTTTGAACTAAGTTCAGGAAATGGGTGGGTGGACTCCTTAGTCTGTTGGCATGTGATTTGTGGGCAGGAATTTCTCTCTTTAAGCAAGAACAGTGCACTATATTGACTGACCATGTTGCCCAATGTAATGTTGTTCCTGAGAACCAAAGTGTAGACAAGTGGTCTTTGTCTAATTGAGTGAATAAAAAATGTGTATTGGCATGAATGCCCATGTGAGTTTCAGGGAGGAGGGGCACATGCCAGGGCCCTATTGAATTAAAAAATTTAAAAGCACATACATAAAACTTTGTGGATTGGAAGGGGCAGCTGGGAATGCATTACCCAAGTCTTAAACTTGCACGGGAGGCAGAAGCAGGGTATGGGTGGTTGTACAGAGGAGAAATGCTGTTGGAACGGTAGACAAGTGCAGTAATCGGTGGTCTTTGGAATCTGCAGTCAGTTGTAAGAATTTCTCAGGCCTTACAGGTTGTAAAAGAGACAGTTGTATTTGTTTTGTGTTTTTTACAACCCTTCAACCTAATACTTTGAAATGAGGGTCAATGTCTTCCCGATTGAGGAACTCGAAAATGTTTTGCTTGTCACGTGTGAGTGAAGTCATGAGGGTTCTAATGAGTGGTGATCAACATTCCCTAAACCCTGCCCTGTGGGATCTGGCCACCTGGCTCCCGGATTTGCATCCCTGCCAGAAGAGCCAATAAAAAGATTAAGGTCAATGGACTTGGTCCATTAAGGTCAATGCCACAAGTGCCTGCCAGAGTTTGAAAGCCTAGTGGCAATGACAAGCCGAGTAGAGGTATCGAGCCGACTTGAGTTGAGCGCTAGCCTTCTCCCCATGGCTGTGTGCCCTCTCTGGGCCTTAGTGGTTTCACCTGTAAAATGAGGGGTATATCACCTATTATTTCCCCATTCCACATCTGGGTGCAAGCTGTGGTTTTTACCTCCCCCAGCCACTGTAGCAGCAGCCTAACTGGTCTATTTTGTTTCTTGCCCCACTAAAATCTATTCTCCACATACCAGCCAATGCTCATGAAGCTCACCACTTCCATCTGAAGCCTTCTTGTTTGTTTGCTTACTTGTTACTGTCTTTCTGACTCTCCCCTCCAGAATTCGAGCTTCATGAAAGCCTCCATTAAATCCCTTGGAGTTGTACCTTGGCTCCTGGGGGGCGGTCCTCACTCTCTCCATCCAGATGCTTTTGCCTCTGGTGTTCTTGAGAGCTGCTCTGAAGTGGGAGTTAGGAAGCCTAGGGTCTAGCCTTAGTTCTGCCCCTTACTGAGCAGGAGCCCGTCCTTAAGAAAGTCACATCATTTCTCTAGACCTCAGTTTCCTTACTTGTAAAGAGAGGGTGTGTTAGTTTGCTTGGGCTACCATGATGAAGTACCACAGACTGAGCCAGCAGAAACAGGTTTTGTCACAATTCTGGAGGCTAGAAGTTTGAAGTAAAGGTGTCCTCAGGCTTCTCTCCTTGGCTTGTAGAAGATGGTAGCCTTCACCCTCTGTCTCACATCGTCATCCCACTGTGTGTGTCTGTGTCCTAATGGCTTTTCATAAAGACATGAGTCATATTGATATAGGACCCAACTATCCCCTAATCCCCTCTTTTTAAAGTTCCTCAGTTGGCCCTGTCTCTCTGTACAGTCACATTTTGAGGCTCAGGAAGTTTTGACTTCAACATATGAACTTTGATGGCTATAATTCAACCCATACAGAGGAGAATGTACTAGGTATTATCTAAGACCATTTCCAGCTCTATCAAATTATATTTTAAGTTGGAGATCTTCTTCTTTACTCCCTTGTCCACTTCCACTCCTGTGAGGTAACAGCTTGGTGCATATACTTCCTTTTTCTTTTCTTTTCTTTTTTTCTTTTTTTTTTTTTTGGTAAGATTTTATTAGAGAGAGAGGGAGAGAGAGAAAGCAAGCAGGAGGGGAGAGAGTTAGAGGGGGAAGAAGACTCCACGCTGAGCAGGGAGCCTGATGCAGGGCTCCATCCCAGGGCCCCGGGATCATGACCCTTAACGGACTGAGCCACCCAGGTGCCCCTGCTTCCTAATTTTTAATGCTTACACATAGCTCCATGTATATTTTTGAAGGGTTTAAAAGTCTCTGTGTGCGTATTTAGCAATAGTGTAAGTTATGGACTGTCAAAACAGCAGAACTTATATATAAAACAAACGGAACAAAAAGAAGACCTAGGGTTTCAGTTTCTTTTTTTTTCTCTATAATTTTTGAAGTATGTAATAAAAAAACATTTTTGTTTGTTTCCTCCCCCAGCTGGAAACTGACAAGCTGGCTCTCCCAATGAGTCCCAGCCCCCTTAGCCCGAGCCCCATTCCCAGCCCCAACACAAAACTGGAGAATTCCACTCTGCTGACGGTGGAGCCTTCCCCGCTGGATAAGAACAAGGGCTTCTTCGTGGATGAGTCTGAGCCCCTCCTCCGCTGTGACTCCACATCCAGCGGCTCCTCGGCGCTGAGCAGAACGGGCTCCTTTATTACCAAAGGTACGAATTTGGCAGGATGGTTACAAGGCGTATTCTGTAAGCCTCCCCCAGAGGACACCCCAAGGTTTCTCCCCCAGCAGTTGCACAACCCAGTGGTAGCTGAGTCATTTGGGTGACCTGCCCAGGAAGATGTATCATAGACCCCAGGATGATGGGTCTACTGGGCCTGAGAGAAACCACGTTACTCGCCAGCCACGACCCACCCAGAAGGTCTTTACAGCGCTGATTATCTGGCGGAGAGTCTGCATTGGTCGCCCTTTATCCTCATGACGCTATCAAAGGTGTTTCAGGAAGGTCTGATAAAATGCAGTCTGGCAAGTTTTGTTGAAAATTATTTACCAGGTTTGTAGAATCCAAGGATTTAAAGTATAACCTATCTTGAGAGTCAGAAGTGTAGGTTTCAGTAACTCAAATTAAAATTAATCCTCTTAAGAATCGTTGCAAATAGTAATGCTTTAAGCATTGTGGGTTAGTATTTTGGTAAATAATTTGCCACTTGCAGTTTTTAATAGCGTGATAGGGATCGGCATGCACGCTGTCTTGATGACAAATTTTTGTTCAGAATTTCCCGGTTTGGGGAATTCCAATTATACTTTTGTGAAAGGGTTATATTTTATGTGTATAAAATATGTTCTATTTTCTATACCTTACCTATTCAGATGATCTCTTATATTTATATGAAAGATTTGTATTTTAGTTTGTATTTTATGTTCTATGTTATATTTTGGAAAAACCTTTTTTATAATAGTAATAAAAGTCACAGTCCTTCACCACATTGTGTGAGGTCTAGCCCAAGAAGCAGTATTTTCTTATTTATGTGCTTTTGCTCTTAGCAGTTTAGTTTTAAAATTTGGCAGTGCCATTAGCAGTCAAATGAGCAGACTACATTGATCTGGAATTTTTGAGAGCCAGGGTGGACTGATGTCCTTGTTTAGTAAACACATTACAGATGGGAGAGGGTTGTTTCATTTTGTTTTCATTTATTTAAGTTTCTGTAAGTATTCCAGCATTCTCCTGAGTTTTGGAAGAATCTAGATGTCTTTTAAGTCGAGGCAAAGTCATGCTAATGACAATCAACAGCCCAGTCAAGTGGTTCCCTGTCTGATCTCCAGGACTCAAATCTTGTTTGTTATCTTAAGTGCAAGGCACATAAAAACTACTGGGTTGTTTAAAATGTGCCAGAGGTTCCCTTACTCACCTTGAGTAAGGGTGAGTCACCACGGTGGGGGACAGCCTTCTAGGTGGGGAGCTGTCCCTCCTAGCTCTCCTCCTCTCCTCGGTTTCCCCAGTACCATTCCCTAACCTCTGTCCCCTTCCCTCCCTTCTCCTCCCCGCAGAAAAGAAGGACACAGTGTTGCGGCAGGTACGCCTGGACCCCTGTGACTTGCAGCCTATTTTTGACGACATGCTCCACATTCTGAATCCTGAGGAGCTGCGGGTGATTGAAGAGATTCCCCAGGCTGAGGACAAGCTGGACCGGCTGTTTGAGATTATCGGAGTCAAGAGCCAGGAAGCCAGTCAGACCCTCTTGGACTCTGTGTATAGCCATCTTCCTGATCTGTTGTAGAATCCGAGGTCTGCTATGCTTTGGAAGTGACTCGGTTTAGTGGCAGGGTGGTTTTTCGTTGGTTTTGTTTTCGTTTTTCTAGCTTTTTGGGTGTGTGTGAGTGTGTGTGTGTGTGTGTGTGTGTGTGTGTGTTTAACAGAGTATCTGGCCAGTGTTTTGAGTTCTTTCTTTTTTTAACCCTTCTAGGACATTAGTCTATAAGCCTTCTCAAGATGTAACTGTTGCAAAATATCCACCACTAAAGTTTTTTGGGTTCCATATTTTCTTCGTTTTGATTTCTTATGTATTTTCCGAATTGTTCTGTGCACTTTAAATTCACTTAATGGACCCCAAATGCAGTGTGACTTTCCTTGCACACTGGATTGTGAGGCTCTTAACCTCTTAAAAGTATAATGGCATCTTGTGAATTCTCTAAGCAGTCTTCATGTCTCAACATCCACATCTGCTTTTTTTTTTTAATGATTACTATTTTTATTATTAATTTGTAATTTACAAATTTTGTTAAGGGTTGAAGAAATGTAATACCCCGTTGAGTTACTGTAATACAATTAGACTTTGGGTTCTCTTTTTAATATGCCTTGGTGTACAGTTCGTATTCATGGCTGAAACATGACCACACTGTTGCTGATGGTATGGTTTTCACTTGAGCACCGTGTAGAATGCTTGATTACTTGTGCTCCTCTTATGCTAATATGCTCTGGGCTGGAGACATGAAATCCTCAAGCCATCAGAACTTGCTATTTAAGTGGCTTGACAACTGGGCCACCAAAGAACTTGAACTTCATCTTTTTAGGAATTGAGCTGTTCTGGAACATACTGCTGCACTTTGTAAAGTGACAACTGAGAGCCAGTGGCACCTTTTTTCCATAGGGAATTTGCCCAGCTTTGCTTTAAAAGATGTCTTGTTTTTTATACACACATAGCCGGTAGGTCCAGTCCACCTCAAGGCCTTGGTCTTGGTGGGTCTCCTTCGTCCTTCAATCACTTTAATTAAAAACGGCTGCAGCTGTAAGAACTCTTGTCCGATATATTTGCAACTCTGCTCCCATTTATAAACCTGCGCGCTCTCTAATGTTCAGTTGGCAGACTCGCATGCAAAGGTGGTGTGGACTCCCTTTGTGTGGGCGGGGGTTGTGGGTCGTGGTGAGGGACGGATATCAGAAAAATGCCTTCAAGTGTACTAATTTATTAATAAATATTAGGTGTTTGTTACTTGAGTAGTGTGAGTGTGTTTACTACTTGCCTTATATATGTGCTCAAGTTGTAACCGTTTGATGAGTCTCTTGGAAAAGAACGTGTGTATTCCAGAAATCTCAGCATTTCTGATCTGTAAATCGTGCAGGTTAACAAAGCTTTGTGTCTGGAAGAGTATCTGGAGGTACATAGAGAAGGATGACCAAGCGTTAAAGGTGACTAAACATTCCTGGGTCTTTTGAGGGTAAATCGGAGGCTCCTAGGTTTGGAGTTCATCCCTATTTTAAGAAATGAGGATTTGGAGGTGGAGAGGTGGAAATGAGGACCAGGTGCTGGAGTATATTCTTACTTGTGTCCATCTAGGAAGTTTACAACTCATGGGGGGTCTAGACCAGTTCACAGGCTTCTGTGTGAACCTTCTTTCTCCCTGAGTAGCTTCGAGGGGCTTTCTTGGCCATTGGTCAAGGTAAAGTCTTATGTTGATGGAATATATTACATCACCTTATATGTATTGTTTTATATTACATTGTATCTTATATTTGATCACATAACTGCCTTAGCCTGAGAAACCCCAGCTCTATAGAATTCCAATGGCCAGGCCATCAGCAATTTTGAGTTCCTCTTTCAGTGAGAAAGTAGAAGTAGATGGCCTGTCTGAACACTTTGACTCCCTTGTCAGTGACATTGAAGGGCTTTTCTGCTTTCATCCACTTCCACGTGGCTGGTTTCTAGAGAACCCTTCTGGCATTTGGTTTTATGGTTCTCAGGCCAGGTTTCCCTTCCTCTTGTGTCAACAGAAGGCAGAAACTCTTTACAAACAGAAAAGCAAACTAGAATGGGTTAGATATAGTGGGGGAGGAGACAGAGTGTTTTTCAGATGGTTTCAAGACTGCCAATTCTTTTTGTGGGGGTTGAAAACATAAATCAATGTTGTGGTTATTAAGTTTGTAAATTATTCATAGCTTGGGGATTATTTCTTAACCATTTATGCAGCTTTATACTTTACAAAGTGTTGTTTACATTGTCTCGTTGAAACCTTATAACTATCTTACAGGTACCATTGTTGTACCCATTCTGTAGATAAAAAATAGGCTTGTAAAGGCGAAGGAGCTTGCTTAAGGCTCTACAACAGAGTTGTACAGATCAGACTTGAATCTGAATCCCAGGCTGTTTACTCAGGACTAATAACCAGAACTACTTTGTCAGGCTGAGCCAGTGAGAACAGAGATCAAAGTGATGAAATTTATTTGGCTTATAAGGAAAGCCTGATACTTAAAATTCAGTAAATAATTGCAAAAGTATAGAAGTGGGGCAGTATCTCTTGATGATCCAAGGGAAAGGGACATAGAAGTTGTGGTTAATATTGAATTAACATAATGTAAGCAACCCCAAGCTGCATTATTCTCTCTCTCTATATATATATATGTAAAATGTTTGAGTCAGAGTTTACCACAGTCTGATTCATATATTTTTGTGGCTCACTTTGGAGGTTTTTCCTCTGGTTTGAGCTGCCTGACTTTGAGGGCTATGCTGAACTACAAGGTTTCCAATGTGGGGGTTGGAGGGATCACCAGAAGAGTAAGAAACAGAATCAGGAGCAATTGTTGAGAAATATAAACCTCACGGCAAAGATCATTTGGGCGGGAGAAAGACTATCTTCAGTTATTTGCAGGGCTAAGGAAGAGGCTTTCTTTTTCTTTAGAGAGTAATACTGTTTCCTCTAGGCCAATTTAGGTTAAATGCGGAGAAGCTTTTAAACAATTAGATCAGGCTGCTTTTCAAAGGAGAAAATGACTCCTACTCCAGGGAGAAGTTGGACATGCTTCAGTGATTCTCAACCTTGCATGGAGATAATCACCTGGGAATGAGCAGTCTTGTTAAGGCCAAGCCCCAGAGAGTTTGATTCAGGTTTGCAGTGAAGGAGAGAACCGGCATCTCACACCTTTTTTTCTGGAAACTCATGGTGGGATAAGGGTTTGAGATCCTTGCCACTGTGGACCGCCACAGCACCTGGAAGCTTGTTATAACGCATACATAATTTGACACCACTTTGTTATGCTCCTTAAACTTTAATAAGCAAATGAAACACTGGGGGATCTTGTTAAAATGCAGATTGTTTTAGTTGTTGAGAGGGGTGGGGACCTAGGTGATGAGGATGCTACTGGTCTCTAGATCACACCGGGGAGCCCAAGACTGTGCCTCGGTTTCATGCAGAGTAGTGCCCACATAGGAGAAGATGACACCAATTCCAAAGGAGAGAAGTCAACAATTTCTGATGATCCGAAGAGATTTCAGAATCCAGCAGTCCCGATCAAGATCTACAGCAGTGTTTCTTGATCCTGGTTGCTCGTCAAAATCAGCAGGGGGAGCTTTGGGAAATCCAGTGCCCCGGGCTAAACTCCAAACCAGTTATGCCAGAGTCTAAGGGCCTGGGACCCAGGTCTGAGCATTTTTTAAAACTCCCCAGGAGATGCGAATGTGTAGTCAACTTGGATGACCTCTGATTTCAGTCTGTGAGGAGAATACTTATCAATCCTCACCCCAGATCTGATGGATAAATCTTAACAGGGAGTTAACCCGGAAATCCACAATAGTGATCTTGCTACACATAGTCCCACTTATTTTTGGACCCGTACCCCTACTGTAAAATTCTATGTAACTATTAAGAATTGCTACACTACCAAGCATGGATGGGGCAACATCTTAAAGTTTCATTGCAGTGTTGAATAACTAATTGATGCAACTGATCAATTCTTCATGGCTTTGAGCATTATGTATAAGGTGTGATTAACCAAGAATATTTGGGATGTGACGTTACTCTGATTTGTGTTTCTATATATATTGGATTGAAGGTTTGCCAATTTTCAAAAAATAAAGTAAGATCTGATGAGTCAAACTGCACTGACTGTGTCATAAAATCTCAGATTGTTGTAGCCCCTGGGCTCTGGGAGCATCGGTCTTATTGTATGGTCCTTCAGGTGCATCAGGCACCTTTCTTAAACTTGGATTTGAGCAAAGGAGATGTGATCCATCTCTTGGTTAAAAAAAATTTGTAGCCCAGGGATGCTTGGGTGGCTCAGTCGGTTAAGCGGCTGCCTTCGGCTCAGGTCATGATCCCAGCGTCCTGGGATCGAGTCCCGCATCGGGCTCCTTGCTAGGCGGGGAGCCTGCTTCTCCCTCTGCCTCTGCCTGCCTCTCTGTCTGCCTGTGCTCGCTCTCTCTCTCTCTCTGACAAATAAATAAATAATCTTAAAAAAAAAAAGAATTGATAAAAAAAAAAATTTGTAGCCCTTACCTTCGTAAGGAAACTTGGACATTCGGGAGAAATCATGTGGTTTTCAGGTGGGAAGTGAGGCTCATTTCTGCTACATAATGACCTTAGTCCCTGCCAGCACTCTTTCACTATTTCAGAATCCTTATTTTACCTCTTCTCTTGAAAGGAGATAAGAAAATGAAGGTAACGATTTGAACAAGAATTATTTGAATTAGAAATCCAAAACAGTTTTTACCCTAGTTGACTTCAAGTAGCTGACTATGTGAAGCATATTGGATGCCAGCGTCTTTATTATTTCCAAAATACAGATATTCATAACATACCTTACAAGGACATATCAAAAACATGGCAGCGGATACCTCCAGGGAGCGGAACAGGCTGCCCAGGAGACAGGAAGAGGAAAGGAAGGACACGTTCTTTTCATGATTTGTTCTTTGCAGCCTCTTGAGGTTTACACCATGTGCATATGTTGTGGAATTTTAGAGACTATAAATAAAAATTATTTTTAGAATATTTCTGAAGCATCCAGGGAATGTACGCTCGCGAAGACCAAGGTAAGAGTCGTGTGAACCAGACTTAAAATGTCAGTAATAGTTTTGTCAGGGGCATTTTTGTAAAATCTGCAAAGGGAGATGGCATCCGGCTCTGCCCACCACCAACCCCAACCTCTGTGATTTTAGATTCTTTTCCTGGACTTGGCTCCCAAACAGACATAATTAATGCAAAATTGAAATGGAGAGACTTCAAACTTAGAAATTTAGAGACATGGAACATTGCAGCGATTTTCTGGCCCATCTTTTATATTTCCCATTATAGGAATCACTTGCAGTTAATAGCTTCAGGAGGAAAAAGGTCAGAGTTTTCTTAAGAGTCTTTTGGTGGTTCTTGATCCCTACAGAGGAGATACTCCATTTCTCCACTGGTTTTGTCTGGTTTTCACTCCTCTCTTGCTGTATCCATAGCCGGAAGCCAAACTGGAGATCTGGAGGGAGGTGAAGAGGCAAAAAGGTAGCTCATTTCCAATAGTCCTATGACAATTGTTTCTCATTCCCTTTAGAAATTGGAAGAACTGGAGTGCCTGGGTGGCTCAGATGGTTAAGCGTCTGCCTTTGGCTCAGGTCATGATCTCAGGGTCCTGGGATTGAGCTCCACATCATCTCCCAGCTCCGGCAGGGAATGTGTTTCTCCCTCTCCCGCTGCCTCTCCCTCTGCTTGTTCTCTGTCTCTCTCTCTCTCTCAAATGAATAAATAAAATCTTTAAAAAAGAAAGAAAGAAAAAAATTAGAAGAGTTGATTTCACACTAGGGTTTGGCTCATTTTGTTCAAATACAGGGTCCCCACCAACAGAAGTGTTCATTTTACCACTCCACTCATCCATCCATGAAACATTTGAGCACCCACCGTGGGTCAGGCACTATGTCCGAAGCTAAGAATGCAAAGAAGAATTCCATACAGGACAGTAGCTACCATCCACATCAGGGTATTTGTTCATTGCTGACCCTGGGCATCTAGAACAGTGCCTGGAACGTGGTATGCGCTCTATTACCATACGTTGAATAAATGAAAGCATGCAGGCCCAGAGCTCAAGTTCACATGTCAGAAAGGAAACAGACCTATGGACATTATAATCCAATGTATCTAAGTGAAATGATAGAAATACAAAGGAGGTACTAGGAGAGTTAGAAACTGAACATGAATTAAGGAAAAAGATCACAAAGTTTTTTTGGTGGAAGTTTTTTTTTTTTAAGATATTATTTATTTGACAGAGAGAGAGACAGCGAGAAAAGGGGAACAAGCCAGGGAAGTGGGAGAGGGAGAAGCAAGCCTCCCACTGAGCAGGGAGCCCGATGCGGGTTTCGATCCCAGGACGCTGGGATCATGACCTGAGCCGAAGGCAAGATGCTTAACCCAGTGAGCCACCCAGGCACCCTGGAGGTCTTCAAAGAAAACTGTGCCAAAAACAAAGGGCTGACAGTTGCAGTCTCATATATTTCAAAGCTCTGGGGAGCGAGATAGCTTGAAAAGAAGCAGCAATTTGAGAAATAAAAGGAATGTTTTCTTTTTCTTTTCGTTTTTCTTAACGTGATCTCTAAAAAATACATTCCTATTATTCGGTTTTTTGAAGTGCAATTACTTATGTGACTATGTCCAGCTGAAGCAAAGAGCAAAACTCATTTTTCCCCCCGACATGGACACAAGTGCTCCCTGCATTACAAATTGCTGTGGGAGGTGTTTATTTTGCAATTAAATAAGAGTAAGGAGAATGTTCTGAAGTTATTGCTTAGTGTCCCTCCCCACCCCTCCCCCAATATCTTTTCCTAAAGATTATTAAAACCAAGACTGAAAGTGGCTTTGGTAAGGTAGAATTCTGATCTTAAATAAATTAGTGAACACTTAGCAGAGATACGTGTAATCATCTGCATTCCACTTTTCCTACCACACCTAGGTGTTGCAGACATTATTTTATAAGCAAGGAGTTCATATTGTTTCTACCCTGGCTGACGATCATGATGAGACATGAGGCCAGTCTTGTGATTGCTTTGCACGTATCACATCTTCAGAGGACAGAACATCTGTGTGCCTTCACGGAACTCCTCCTCCTCCAATAAAGTACCCAAAGCACTTAGTGTAATTCACCCTAATCTTCACCTGAATCTCATGATGCGGGAGCTGTGAGAACTTCCCTTCTGCTGATGGGCAATCCGATGAACAGATAGATGGTGACACCCCCCATATCACACAGCTAGTTCAGTGGCAGAGCCAGGACAGCTCTCCTAGAACTGTGTGAGCCAGGCATGGTCGGTCCTAAATGACAAAGAAAGTGGACCGGATGCCTGCCCTTCTAGAGCCTCTCATCTGGATTCAACCAAAGTCGAATTGCTTTTTTCGTTTTTTCTTTCTCCCTGTTCTTTTTTTTTCTTTTTTTTCCCCACTTTGAAATCGTTTAAGAAACACAAGAAGTTCCAAAGTGATAGTGGGAGCTCCTACTCACCCTTTGCCTAGCTTCCCCAGGGTAACATCTTTAATAGCCATAGTATTACCCAAGCCAGGAAAACATTCACACAATTTTATTAACCAAGCTATAGACCTTACTCATTTCATACCAGTGTTACATGTGCTTTGGTTGGTTGTCTATTTATTTATTTATTTATTTATTTATTTAGTGTGTGTATGGTACTATGCAATTATTACATATGTGGATTCGTGAAACCACAACCATACTCAGAATACAGAACTTTTTTTTAAAAAAAAGATTTTATTTATTTATTTGAGAGAGAGAGTGTGTGTGAGCGGGGTGATGGGAGAAGGAGAGGGAGAGAGAGATTCTCAAGCAGACTCCACACTTAGCACAGAGCCTGTCAGGGGGCTGGATCTCACGACACTGAGATCATGACCTGAGCCCAAACCAAGAGCCAGAAGGTCAACTGACTGAGTCCCCAGGCGCCTCAGGAACTGCTTTATTACCACAAAGAAGCTCCCTCCTGCTGCCTCTTTATAATGACACCTTCCCCTCCACCCTAAACCCTGACCACTGTTTTCCATCACCAGTTGGTCATTTAGAAGGTGTTATATAAATGGAACCATGTAGGATGTAAATTGAGATAGGCTTGTTTTCACAGCATAATTCCATTGCCATCTAACCAGATTGTTACACCTCTGAACACTTTGTTCCTTTTCATTGCTGAGTAGTAGTCCATGGTAGGGATGCACCACAGGGCATGAAACCATTCACGCATTGGAAAACATTTGGACTGCTTCCAATTTTTTGGCTATTACCAATTAAGCAATTAAGCCACTTGCACCATTTGTGTACAGACTTTATGTGGAAACAAATTTTACTTCCTTAGGATATTTGGATGTAGAATTGTTAGATAAAATGCTAAGTGTATTTTTAACTTTATTAGTAAACTGACCAACTGTTTTCACAGTGGTGGGACTGTTGTGTATTCCCAGAATGATCCATAACAGATCCAATAGCTCTGTATCCTTGCAAGTCCTTGATACTTTCTGCATTTTTTATTTTAGACATTCTAGTATATGTATCTAGTAGTATAAACCTGAATTTATAGTTATGAAAACAGGCAAAAAGAGTAACAATTTAAAATCGAAAAGTGCTACCCTTCAGATGTTCACTACTTTTTGTTTTGTTTTGATTTTTTAAAATTATTTTTATTAACATACAATGTATTATTTGCCCCAGGGGAACAGGTCTGTGAATCATCAGCCTTACACATTTCACAGCACTCACCATAGCACTACCCTCCCCAACGTCCATAACCCAACCACGCTCTCCATACCCCCTTTCCCCCCGGCAACCCTCAGTTTGTTTTGTGAGATTAAGAGTCTCTTACGCTTTGTCTCCCTCCCAATCCCATCTTGTTTCATTTTTTCCTTCCCTACTCCACAAAACCCCTGCTCTGCCTCCCAAATTCCTCACATCAGGGAGATCTTATGACAATTATCTTTGTCTGATTGACTTATTTCGCTCAGCATGTGTTCCATCCACGTTGTTGCAAATGACAAGATTTCATTTCTTTTGATGGCTGCATAGTATTCCATTGTGTATATATACCACATCTTCTCTATCCATTCATCTGTTGATGGACATCTAGGTTCTTTCCATAGTTTGGCTATTGTGGACAATGCTGCTATAAACATTCGGGTGCATGTGCCCTTGGATCACTACATTTGTATCTTTAGGGTAAATACCCAGTAGTGCAATTGCTGGGTCATAGGGTAGCTCTATTTTCAACTTTTTGAGGAAACTCCATGCTGTTTTCCAGAGTGGCTGCACCCAGCTTGTATTCCCACCAACAGTGTAGGAGGCTTCCCCTTTCTCTGCATCTTCTCCAACATCTGTCGTTTCCTGATTTGTTAATTTTAGCCACTCTGACTGGTGTGAGGTGGTATTTCATTGTGGTTTTGATTCTTATTTCCCTGATGCCGAGTGATGTGGAGCACTTTTTCATGTCTGTCGGCCATCTGGATGTCTTCTTTGTAGAAATGTCTGTTCATGTCCTCTGCCCATTTCTTGATTGGATTATTTGTTCTTTGGGTGTTGAGTTTGATAAGTTCTTTATAGATTTTGGATGCTAGCCCTTTATCTGATATGTCATTTGTGAATATCTTCTCCCATTCTGTCAGTTGTCTTTTGGTTTTGTTGACTGTTTTCTTTGCTGTGCAAAAGCTTTTGATCTTGATGAATTCCCAAGAGT
>PISX010016682.1:0-45464 GCA_004024625.1 Mellivora capensis
TGTAGACAGGAGCTCTTGAAAGCAGCTAGGGCAAAGAAATTCCTTATGTACAGAGGAAAGCCCATCAGAATAACGTCAGACCTGTCCACAGAAACCTGGCAAGCCAGAAAGGGCTGGCAAGATGTATTCAGGGCACTAAATGAGAAGAACATGCAGCCAAGAATACTTTATCCAGCAAGACTGACATTCAAAATGGATGGAGAGATAAAAAGCTTCCAAGACTGGTAAGGCTTAAAAGAGTATGTGACCACCAAGCCGACACTGCAGGAAATATTAAGGGGGGTTCTATAAAAGAGGAAAAATCCTAAGAATATCACTGAACATAAATATATGGAGACAATCTATAAAAACAAAGACTTCACAGGTAACACGATGTCAATACATCAATACAATACAAAAACATATCTCTCAATAATCACTCTCAACATGAATTTTTTATATATATATTTGCTCACTAGTACTCTGTTGAATATATGAAAGATGCCTGCTACGAAACTCCAGAGTTCTCTTTCTGTGCAACTTTCTCTTCTCTTGTACTGTGTCATATGACCTCAAATACCCTTGGGCTCCTCAATCAGTTCCATCTATTCACTGGAAGGAATCCATTGAACTCCACCTGTTTTTCCTCCTTTAACACACAGGCTGCAAATGCTGTTTGTGTAGTAAGCTGAGGCAAGGGTAGGCCTTTCAACGTTTTCTTGTCTGTCTCTTAGGGATTACTGTCCTCTGTCTGAGGCTTGGTGTTTCATTTATATCTTCCTTTACTATTGTTTCAGGTAGCAGGGTGAATCTGTTCATTGTATGGAAATGGAAGTCAAACTTAATTTTGTTTTGAAACTAGAAAATCAAAATAATTATCTCAAGGAAATCAAAATAATATTTCCCAGAATTCATGTACTATGTACACTATATTGGGATGTAGAATGAAAATACTAGAGCTCCTAATTATATTCACTATTTCAGATGAAGTATGAAAAGAATTTCATAAGTACATTTAATATTCTACTCTGTAGTATACTTAATGGGTACATATGTCTGACTGCCATGTTCCACTTCTTTCAGTAAAGAAATAGCAAAAGGTGCAATAAGGAGTAGAGATGGTCTTATTCAGTGCATCATGACAACTTATAGTATGTTTAATTTTTTTTAAAGATTTTATTTATTTATTTGAGAGAGAGGCAGTGAGAGGAGAAGGTCAGAGGGAGAAGCAGACTCCCTGTGGAGCTGGGAGCCCAATGCAGGACTCAATCCCAGGACTGCGGGATCATGACCTGAGCCGAAGGCAGTCGTCCAACCAACTGAGCCACCCAGGCATCCCTTAAAGTATGTTTTAAATGTAATCTATGTAATTAATATGGTTACACTTATAAAAATAAGAAATTAAAATAGATTACATACAATATCAGTAATATACTAGGTAGTGTCCGTGAAAAGTTTTTCTGTCACTGAGTTTATTGGACATCTCATATTGATCTTAAACTGGTGTTATTTTTCTTTTATAGAAATATATTTCCAAATTTGCTGACATCTTTAGTGATAACTCACTGTCAGTAGTTGCTGCTTTGCACATCTTTTTTTTTTGAATGATGAACAATATGTACCTCTAAACTAAAGAAGACTTACTAAAAAGACTTAGCTCATTTCAAAACAAGTCTTTTAAAATACTTTCTTGTTTTCAGAAATGCACATTTTTCATTTGCATTTGGGCACCTGTGCAAGTATCCTTTTTAGCTCTCATCACCATCAGCTACTGAAATTGAACTTAAAATTACTTTATCACAAAAAAGTTAAATTCAGATTTTCAGAGATAATGTATCATTACATTATGTTGCTCAAATAAAACCACAATTAACTAACTGAGAGCAAAATGATAAAGAATAAAAATTATAAAGCTTCTTATTCTCATCTTTACTTTTTTTGAGTGTTACTTAGAATATACATACAGTATTACTACAGGACTATGAACAGTTTATAAATATATGCATATGTAAAATCATAGCATGGTACCAACTCAGTCATTTCTCTACCTCTTAGGATGTAAGATAAAAATAATACAGATCACTGCTCCATGAGGTTTTTTGTTGTTGTTGTTTCCCTGAAAGAAGTAAAAGTTCTCCTTTGAGAACTAGCTATCTCTGTTTGTTACAGTCGTAACAAACATACCCGCAATTTTTCAATCAACTCCAAAATTCAGAAGTACCTTTTATTTAAAAATTTTTAAATTTACATCTAAAAAATAATTATGGCATATTTGCTGGGCATATATGCCTAATCTGTTGCATAGTTATTTTCTGTACTTACTTAATGTAGTTTCAATAGAGATATTTTATCTGCAGAGAGTCAGGCTGGTGGTAAACTTACTTAACATTCCATTCCTGTATAACCTGGAAAATAAAGTCATTGCTTTTAAATTACACTTTCACACTTGCTGTTTCATGAGCATCAAATTATATATTTAGGGATTGGTACTGTTCAGTTAATTTTCAGTATATCTTTTCATACTCACCATTTTCTTTTTCCATGTAAAACAATTGTTTAATGTTTTGAGGAGATTTTTCTCATATTAGAAAATCAAACCAAAACAATTCATTGAAACTTGTCCAGTATTTCAAAGGAACATGAGTATATACTTGAATCACTTCAATGTGTGCAGTTTTTCTATTTCTCTTCTTTTGCTTCATAGATTGCTTCCATTATCATAAAGTTAGCACAGCCCTTCAATGGCTTTTTCAGAGCCTCATATGTGGAAGAGAAGCCTATTATATTCTCAACAAAACATACTGGAGTGAACTCACCTGTAATTCATATGCTTTATAAATTAAGAGCATAAAAACTAAAGTAGCTGTTTTGAGAAAGGCTCTAAGACCTGTCCTTATGGATCCTGCAAATGCTACCGTAACCACTGACCTACTACCAATAAACGTGTACCTAACAGGAAAGAATTCATGCTTTTTCTGATCAAATTTAAGTAAAACCATACTGGAATTTAGCTCAATGTTTATGAAATCATATATGCATGGGTCATAACATATGCCTGAAGTACAAAATCATTTAGTAAATGCTATAAAAAACTTTTTTTTGCTACATTTTAGTGTCTACAGGACATTTTTACATACCTTTACATAAATTTTAAGGGCACATATAATCCTGTTTAATTTTTCTCATTTTAGTAGTTAAGAAAACTAAGCCTTATAACTGCTATGTTTCTCAGGTAAACAAGATCCTGTACCTAGCACGAGGGAAAAAATGCTTCTTATTTAGGTCTCTGATGCAACTTCTCTGCCTTTTACCATTTCATCATAGTATTCTGAAAACAAAACAATATGTTACAAATGTGAGGCATCACTACTATCACACAAATCACATAAAAGTAACCAAGTTACCCAAAAGTGCTTGCCATCCAAACCAAGTAATTAATAATCATTTATCAGGATTTTGTTCCTGATTCTCTTTCTTCCAACTTCAGCATTGCTATGCTAGCCATTAAATAATTTTCTTTTGTGATTGCATGTCATAAATATGAAGTCATATAGGGTGAAATACGTTATGAATTAACACAGTTGTGTAGAGAAAAGACTGGGTTCAGCAGATCTACTTTGAAGCATGTTTGTTAACTGATGACAATGTGGAGATTAAACACCTCTAAGTAAACTACATTTAAGTTTATATAGAAAGAGGGGAATGGGAGGAAGCCCAAATAAAGATAATTTTTTCCTCTCAGATAACACAGTTGGGACTAAGAAAGAAACAAGAGGACAAATCATGTGGATGAAAAGAATCAAATTAGTAGATTGATTCAAAGTATAGCATAACAGGCTAATATCTCCCTCTTTTGTGCCACTTTAACCTATACATTGAATATACATCCCTATTGTATAACTTCTGCATAGAATTGCATTTAAATACATAACTGCATAATTTGCACAACTTCCTCCTAGAATTTAAGATCCCTTTTTAAATGGGCAAGGAAAACATCTTTATGTATATTGACAAAAACAGATGCCTAATGTTTTTCAGTTCAGAGAAAAATGTTAAATGCTACATCTTTTGTCTTTTATGTTAGAAGACATTTGCCTTCCTCCTCCTCTGTTTTTTTCTCAAGTAGTCTTTACTACATAATCCTCATCTTTCTATCTCTATGTATTGTATTGACATAAGACCTAGTCTTCCTCTCTATCAAGACTTGCTTCCCTGGCTCACTCACCCAAGACAGTAACTTCAAATTCTATTTAAACAAAGGTGACTCTCCCTGTATTTATCTCTCCATTTCCAACTTCCTCCATCATCATAAAAGTCATGTAAACTTAACATAGACAAACTCAGATTCTCAATTTCCCTCCCAGACTTGCCCCCAAAATGATGTTCCCCAATTCAGGAAATGTTACCTTCATTAACTCAGGCCCCTAAACCTAGATTCACTTAACTCTTCCTGTTTCTTCACGTCTTACAATTTATTCAACAATAAATTCTGTCCACCTACATAATGTGCAGCTTCCTTCCCTACTGTTCTTATCTCTTCTACCAATGCCATTCTGATTCGAGCCACCATTGCCTCTCACATAGGCCACTAGAGTAACTTAAGAACTTGATCCTTTTTCCATTCTTGTACATTATACAGTCTGTTCTGTACATAAAACCCAGAGTTACTATTTTAAAATATGTAACTACTTATCTCACATCTCCACTTAAAAGTTCTCAAAAGCTTTTCATTACAGTTAGAATCACAATCCAAATTTCTCACAGAGAAATCTCTAATTTCTTCGTGACCCCCTGGACATCATTTCTCACAACTCTTCTTTCTCATTCCGTTCAAGCCACACTTGGTCTCTTATGAAAAATACCATGCTTGCTCTGGACCTCAGGTCTTTTGTATTTGTTCCTTCCATATGAAATGCTCTTCTAAAGAAATGGATGTTACTTTTTCCCTCAGTTCTATATCCACTCAACTTTTGCCACATAAGAAAAGGGTTATCTGAGCATTCAATATTATATACAAGGTTGAGCCACATGAGATTGCCAATATTCTTCTTCTGTTTTTGATTTAAAGTCCGTTGAACCTATAATTATCTCCATTCTCTTTCTCTCTCTCTCTGTCCTCCCATATGTTTTCACTAAGTCTGCAACACCTAATAATTACATGACCTCATAGTGAGTTGTGACTTATCTGTTCATCTGTTTTTTCCCATGAGATACAGATACAAGATTCACAAGATAAGACTTTTATTTCCTCTGAACAATGTTTAACATAAGAATCAGACAAAGCATATTCAATATATAAATAAAGTCCCATTGTATAGATTGAAAATACTAAACAATTTACTATATCATTTCCTGGAGCAAAAATTGGAATATCTGCAGTAAAATCATTAATTTGTATGTTCTTAGACTTTGTGCATTCTTTTAATTTTCATATGTTTTATATTTGTTTTTATTTCAATTTTTGTTGCTTTATATTAGGGTTTGAATATGGAATTAATTTTCATTCTATGAAATGTTTGGAGAAACACAGCAACTTTAGCTATAAATGGTTGTATGTTTCAGAATTTTTTATGTCATACTGTGTGTGAAGCACACTGTGCTAGAAACTGGATAGAAAAAAGTAAACCATATTCTCTTTATTCAGGAAAAATAGCTTCTTAGCATTTCGAAAGCTGTATGATAATACTCATCTGAACTTCACAAACCAGACAAAAACAGAGTGCCAAGGGTCATTTTTCTAATATTTAGGAAACCTCTGAAAAAAAAATAGTAACACACATTCTCCCCCTTTTTTCTTTCATTTATTGGTTTGCTTTACTAATTTAAAAAAATATATTTATTTTTTACTTCAGGGAGAGATTGAGAGAGTGCAGGGGTCGGAGGTTAGGGGGAGAGGGAAAGGAAGAGCTGAAACAGACTCCCAGGTGAATGTGGGGCTGGATCTCAGGACCCTAAGATCATGACCTGAGCCAAAACCAAAATTTGACCACTCAACTGAGCCACCCAGGTGCCCCTGTTTTACTCTTTCCAATTTGCTTTCCATATTTATTTCTCTCTCTATTTCTATGGCTATGGTACTGGGATTTAAAATTAAAATTTAAAGTAGGGGTGCCTGGGTGGCTCGGTTGCTAAGTGTCTGCCTTCGGCTCAGGTTATGATCCCAGAGACCTGGGATTCACCCCCACACCGGGCTCCCTGCCTGGCAGGAAGGCTGCTTCTTCCTCTCCCACTCCCCCTGCTGTGTTCCCCTCTCTCACTGTGTCTCTTTCTGTCAGATAAATAAAATCTTTAAAAAAATTTTAAAGTAAACACATAAATTATGTAGTTCCATATTAGTTAATTAAGAATCTATTGATTTATTATTTATCAGCCTTATAGATACACCCTCTTATTATACTCCTTGATTTCTGTTTTTTTTTAAATTAAAGTCTAACAGAGGGTTTATTTCCATTATTAAATTGCAGAAGTAAGAAAAAAAAGATCAAATAGTTTTAAAGGAATAACATGTTTTGACTTCTTTATTCTGAGACTGTACATATTAGCTTAAAAAGGTAATGCTTTACATTTATATTCCCAATTAAAGGTCAAGTGTCAGTTTTTTCCTCCTCTCTTAATGCAAATTTCCTTCCAGTAAAATTGGTATTTTCCAAGCTTGTCTAGTAACTGTCAGTGTTCTTTTTACTTTTATACTTGTCCCAAACTCATGTCCTCTGAATGTTCTTTGTTGTACTGTTATCTTTAAAAGTCTCCCTTATTTTGCTAACAGCATCCTTCATTTTCCTCCATCAGAGCACCAGACAAAATCATGTGGGTGAATTTAACTATACTTAAACATGTGAAAAATTAACCAGGTCTTCTCTGTTCTTTCTCAGTTTCTGCTGGCATCTGAGGACAAATAAATGCCCATACACTAGGATAAGAGAAAAAGTAGCTGAGTCTAAAGTACAGTATAATCCAAATTTCATCCAGGCATTTGAATATACCAAGGAAACCAGTATTAGGATATAAAAAAGGTTTTGTTTTGTTTTGTTTTTCGTATTTATAGGACTTGACATATTTTAACATCTAATGGAAAATTTCAAACATAAACAAAAGCAGAGAAAATAGCAAAAAGAACCTACATGTCAGCATGAACCAGCTCAATAATTATCAACCATGACCGATACTTTTTTTGTCTATATGCCCTAATAATCACCTCCCATACCCCAGTAGATAATTCTGAATTGAATCTCAAATCCCAGAAATCATGGGATTTGTTTTGTATAAATAAATTTTGGCAACATATAAAAAATACACATATGTACACACACATATATTCATTAACATATGCAAATAGAGAAAATTTAAGAAAGAGGGAAACTCTGAATTAGAGGGAATAAAGACATTTGAGCTTGTCATTCGGGACTATTATGGATACCTAGATAGTAATTTAAGTAGTTCTGCCCCTTGGCAATACTGCTGTCCTTAACATACTATAAATTGAATTAAACTAGTAGTTCTGTTCTATATTTATTGAATGGGTGATTATGTTTCTTTCTCTGCTTCTTTGCTTATCACAATCAATACTAAATCATATGCAAACAAAGAATGAAATAACTGAAAAATTTTGGTGAGCATGGTCACCACCAAGTTTTCAAACCAGACACTGCTAAAAAGATAAATTTAGAGGTATTAATTTATTTGTCCATTTATGCATTTCATTTTAATTTAACAAATTTATATAAAACATCCATATATAAATGCAGACCATATCTATAGTATAGGTGAGTCTGTGCTTTATATGCACTGAGGAGCCAAAAAGAGATTAAAATGCTTCAGATTTTGAGAGATTTTAATGTAAATGTGCACTTACAACACAAGTGAAGAATACTAGAAGGGCATCTTACATGCTCTTAGTAAGTTAATAAGTTATCAAATGATATTAATATTTCATACTCATTTTAACAGATTATCAATTATATGTTTCAAAACCATTCTTGATTCTGATCATATTATAGAAGCAGAATTTCTACAATGATTTTGAAGGTAGGTTACCATCAGTCTCAAGAGATTCAGTTCTTGCACATCAAGAAAATTTTACTTTTTTTTCTTTTTTTAAAGCAAGTTTCTTTCTTAAACATGTGGTGAAAAAGATAAACCAACATTCAAAATTAGTGACAAATTGTATCTGTCAGCCATCAGGGTTGGGTGTAGGAAGCAGTAGGAAATGTATTCAGAGTGACAAATATTAACAGGGACATAAGCCATGGTATTTATTTCTCTATTTGTGATATACTCCAAATGGTTCAACCAAATAGAACAGATGGCACATTTCTGAGGTTGTGGTGATCTTAAATAGAATCAAATTCTCTTAGTGAATTAAAAACAGAGTTTTTAGGCAAAGTTTATCTTTTATACTCAAGAAGTTCTGGACCTCTGTATCACTTCTAAATATTCTTTCCCGATTTTTGCTGCAGTTTTCAGGGCTTCCTAATCCTGCTGCCCGATGGTTCCACACAATCTTCTATTGTTCTGCCTGAACCTAATTTACTATTAGTACTTTAAAGTGGTGGAAATACTTTAAACAGTGTTACAATTATTTTTATTTTGACCTAAGTTCATGATAGTTAAATTATAAAACAACAACAAAGAAATCTTAGTCTAAATTAAGTTTCTCTGGAAGAGAAATTTAAAGCAGTGGATAAACTATTAATCTGTCAAGGTCTACCACATGTCCATGTAGTCAGGAATTTGGGGATCCTTAAGGGCAAAAAAGACCTGAAGTGTGTTTTGATAAAGCAGAACAGTAACAAGCAATATATGATAAGAGAGACAATAAGCCCCCAGAGATGTCCATACCCTAATCCCTGAAACCCATAAATATGTTACATGGCAAGGGGGTTAAGTTTTCAGATGGAGTTTAGTTTGCTAGTCAACCGACTTTAATATGAGAAAATTATCCTGGTTTCTCTTGGTGAGCCTCATGTAATCACAAATTTTCCTCATATGTGGAAAAGGAAGGGAGAAGAGTTAGTTGTTAGCATAATACGACGTGAGAAATCCATGAGCAGTCATTGCCAGCTATAAGGTAGGAAGGGGTCCCTTAAGGCAAGGGAGGCAACAGCCTCTGGAAGCTGGAAAAGGCAGGGAACATTCTTCCCTAGGGTTTCCAGAAAGTCATACAGCCTGCTGACATGTGGATTTTAACCTTGTCACCCATTTTTGATATTCTTGATCATCAGATATTATTGAGGGTGTGATTTTTGCATAGAGTTTTCATGGTCATGAAGTTAGTTCCTATTATTATTTTAGGCTATGCAGAAGTTTCACATTATCATCATTTAACAGGCTAAATTTACTTGTCTACTGTATTTATTTTCATACTGCCAACACACACACATAGACATATTCTAAGGCAAGTTCCAGCAGGCAATAGTTTTAATTTGTTTTGGTCACTAATATATCTCTGGCACCTGGAAGGACCCTTGTATTAACTGTGTCCACTGGCTATGCGATGAGAATAAGGTGTTGCGGTCTATTCAATATACCCTTTTCTTTCCGGAAGTCATGTCTCTCACTAGAAAATCCAACCTAGATCTTGACTGCAGGAGAGATGGGACATTGTGTGCAATTAGGTAGACGCACAAAACCCCAAACAGAAACAAACCAAACTTTACATATATGACCTAGAAGTAATGAAAACTATTTTCTCTTGCTTTTGTATCACAAACAGAAAAGAGAAAAACAGTCCTGACACTTGTCAAAAAACTATTTCCTAGACCTCATGAGAGAGCCTATCTGCAGGAGACTAGAAAGCAGGCAAGCCAAGATAAATACAGATGTTATAAGATATGGGTTGGAGTGGGCATGGAGGAAATAAAGCAGATGTCCTTGAAAACAAGGCAACAGGTAGTTGTGAAGTCAGGTTATAATGTGGCCTTTTGATTTATTTTGAATCATAAGGTCTTTTTTTCTTTTCTTTTTCCTTGTCTTTTTTAACCTATTAAAGGGTTAACATATATTAAGATAGAATGTTCAAACTGGCTTCAAGCTGTTCAAATTAGCTAACATAAGTGTTTTGAATGGTTAACATGAGTGCTTAAATTGACTTCATGAAAAATATTTCATCATAAAATCACAGAAGATTTCAACAGTTTAGTTTTATTATTGTAATTCACTACTTGAATCTTTGATGATATCAAGCACAGAATGTATTGACCTATAATATTTCTTTATGACTAATTTTCTTTTCTCACATTTCTAATTTATTCTTAAAAATATATGCCTAATCATGTTTTTTCAGTTTATAAATTTTTTATTTTTTGTAATTTGTATTTTTTTTAAAATCATGGCTTTTTTTTCATTTTTTCCCTTTGAGTATCTCAATATATTTATATATAATAAGTTGTGTCTCTAGGGAGATCCCATTTCCAGTATAGATTAATTCCTATTTATTAATATTAGTTTTCTTTTTCTCCTTATTTTCCTATATCTTAAATTTTTACTTGTAAACTCATTGTTGAAGGGGAATTTTTCCTTTCATCTCTAAATCTGTCTCCGTGTCTTTATTACCTTTCCTCCCTCCCTACAGCCCCTCTTTTTTTGTACACAAAAAAATGAGCATCAGATCCCATACCTAGCAGAACTGAAGTTGCTCATTACTCATTTCCTAAACCGTGATACAGAACCTGATCTTATAATAATCATATTTTTAGAAGTTATTACTCTCTCTGCATATTGGTGATACCATAGATTCAGCATAAGAAGAATACACAGCATAGCTCAGGTACTGGTTTCCTGGCTGTCTTCACCATCTCTTTCAGCCCCTGGTTTCTGACAAAGCCTTAACCCAGGTCAGTATATTGCTAGCCTCTATTTTTCAGCAGTTTTCTTTTATCAAAAGAAGAGATTCACTAATGCCTTTCCTTTCCTCATCTATGTGGACAGTCACTCCCCCTTTCCCCAGAGGAATCATGTTGTCCATCAAACAGAGGCTAGTACCACTCAACATTTTGTGACTTTTTTTTTTAAGTAAGAATGTATTCTTGTGTTTAAACTCAGCTATGCCTTTCTGATCCCTTCTTTTCACATTTCTTTTTAGTCATTGCTATGTATTTGGAGCAGTGGGTGTTTTCTCAGTATAAATACTCGGGGGCATGTTAGCAGAAAACTAAACTTGTTTTGCCTAACAGTGTCAAAAATTAACAATAATGGCAAGGCATAATGTTGGTGTGGGTATGACAACACAAAGATGAAAATATAGACTAGTATTTCAAAATAGAAAAGTGGCTAACAACCTTGTTGACACAGTTCTTTTTTAGTTAGGCTTTCCTTACAAGCTCTGTTACACTTGTTTAATTCAGCCCAATGGGATTTCCAGAACTCACAGGTGAAAGCCAACAAATAAATGCACCTGGAGAGAAAGAAAGGACCATATGACAGCTGTTGAAGACAGATTTTGACCATCTGTTGTAGAATGACTTCAACCTTGAGGAAAATATGGGTATTTGAGAATGTGGATTATGAAAGAATATCATAGTGCAATATTGTGATTTATAAGAAGTATATGTTTGGCCATTCAGATGACCAAAATATATGTCACACATATATTTGGTCTTCATCCACCATCCTAGATCAAAGATCCCAAAACTCATGGGATTTCCTGAGGCCTAAGAGGAATGGGAGCAACTATTGTCATAATTGTTTTATTTCCAGTTGCTGAAATTGTTGTAGAGTCATTAAGGTGAGATGGGTGGCTAGTTATTTATAATAAACTTCTTTCCACCACAACAGGATTTATGTTAATGAGGTAAATTGGAAAGCATCTAAGAATAGGGGTTGGTTGTCAGGGGAACCCACTATGAATAGAGGAGTGAAAGAGAGGTCCATTACCTGATTTCCAAGAAGGGGAGAGGGGCTGGAGGTTAAATCAATCACCAACAGCCAATTACTTAAATAATCAGGCCCATGTAATAAAGCCTCCATAAGAACTCCAAAGGATGGGTTCTGAAAACTTCAAAGTTGACAGTGGTGCACCTGGAGAGGGCATGGAGGCCTTTTCCCCAACCTTGCCCTATCCATCTCTTATACCTGGCTGTTTCTGAGTCATGTGATTTTATAATAAACTGTTAATCTAGTAAGTAAAATATTTGCTGAGTTCTGTGAGTTGCTTTTGCAAATTAATCAAATTCAAGGAAGGAGTTGTTGGAACCTCTAATCAATGGCTAGTCAGTCAGAAACACAGGGGACAACCTTGACTTGTAACTGGCATTTTAAGTGCAGGTGTGGGGGGAAGGTAGTTTTGTGGGACTGAGCCCTTAACCCGTGCAATCTGATGCTCTCTCTAAATACATAGCATCAGAATTGTGTTGAATTTTAGGACATTCAGCTGGGTCTAAGAACTGCTTGTTGGGATGAGGAAATCCACTCACCCACACAATTGGAATTGGGTCCAGAACCCAAAGTACATAGCAATCATCTATTAATAAAAAAGTTGTTAAATGAGCATGGACAAAAAAAATTTACCTTAATGGAACAGAGTTACTTTAAAAATGATAAATATCATTGTAAGCAAGTAGGGTATTTCTTTGTACCAGTAATCAGTGAAACATAAGAAATGCCCAAACATTTAATTATGGCAAAAACTTTTCAAAGTCATACAAAAATTGAATATTTAATAAGAATGTAAGTAAAAAAATTCTCTTTGGGATAAAATGGAGCAGTACCAATATCCTGACAACTGCTAGAAAATAAAAAGAAAATGGGTCTTATTAAATAAAGTATTTCTGCAAAGACTCACTCAATTTTAAGTGAGATTTTCATTTTCAAAAATAAAATAGAAAAATACTTTAGAAACCAATTTTAGGATATCTTACATATGCAGAAATAGTTTTGCTTTCCACTTTTTAAATTTAGATTGTTAATATTTTGAAGACTTGAAGCTTATACAATGAATACTCAGTGAATTCTGCCATATTGTTGATATGAGTCCCAACTATAATGTGTCATGATTGAATCACAGATCTGCTTCCGAAGAAACCTATATAATGGAATTAAGGGAATGTCAGGCTAAGATAGAAAATGGACAGCTAGCCCATATTGTGAGATGATTTTCTGTGATTCTCCTACATTTGTGTGTGTCTTGTGAGTAGAAACACTATCTTTGTTGTAAACAAATATGTTCAAATATTTTTCTATAAACTATTACATAATATGTAAGTATATTTTCCTATAAACTATTTTTCCATAGTTAACAATCTTGGAAGAGAGAAATATTGTCTCCTTCTAGAGAAAAGGACAGGTTCATGTACTGTTCAGGATTATAAAGATAGTGACTCTTTTTTTTTAATATTATATTTTATTATGTTAGTCACCATACAGTACATCATTAGTTTTTGATGTAGTGTTCCATGATTCATTGTTTGCATATAACACCCAGTGCTCCATCCAATATGTGCCCTCCTTAATACCCATCACTGGGTTAACCCCTCCCTCCCCTCTGAAACCCTCAGGTTTTTTCCTGTAGTCCATAGTCTCCCCCTCTGATTCCCACCCCCCTTCATTTTCCCTTCCTTCTCCTAATGTCCTCCATGCTATTCCTTATGTTCCACATATAAGTGAAACCATATGATAATTCTCTTTCTCAGCTTGACTTGTTTCACTTAGCATAATCCTCTCCAGTTCCATGCTTTCGATTCAAAAGGTGGGTATTCATCCTTTCTGATGACTAAGTAATATCCCATTGTATATATGGAGCACATCTTCTTTATCCATTCGTCTGTTGAAGGGCATCTCAGCTTCTTCCACAGTGTGACTATTGTGGACATTGCTGCTATGAACAAATGGGTGCATGTGCCCCTTCTTTTCATTACATCTGTATCTTTGGGGTAAATACTCAATAGTGCAATTGCTAGGTCATAGGATAGCTCTATTTTTAATTTTTGAGGAACTTCCATACTGTTTTCCAAAGTGGCTGCACTAACGTACATTCACACCAACAGTGTAAGAGGATTCCACTTTCTCCACAGCCTTGCCAACATTTGTTGTTTCCTGCCTTGCCAATTCAATTTTTTGCCTACTATTAAAGATTCAGCTTCCTTATGCTCAGGGTCCCTCTGCTATAATGCACCCAGGATATGTGCAGGTATAACCTTTTCTACTTCATGTTGCCTTATGAGAATTTGGGCTTTAGGAACTGGTAAAAACACGAACACTAGCTACTTTTATTGCTATAGATTAGTTGTAAAGACCTTTTCTTTCAAATAGGTATCTTGTGTACTTTGTCAGCATTCATAAAACTGTGGCAGACTGATTTCACAGTACTTGAGAGCCAAAACTTATTTTCATTGCAAATTTTCATAGCTTTGGGGAGATGTAGTAGATGAAAAAAAGAGAAATATTGATTGTACTATGTATCTGAAATCAGGCTATCTTATACAGGGTAAAATCACCCAAAGGGAAACATTTCGGTGAATTGTAGATGAAACCCACCCTCATAAATTGGGCTTAGGATAAATTCCAAGTGTAATATAGAAGAGATAACATTTAGCTGATGGTCATGATGGTCAGAAAATTTTAGAGATTTGTCAGGCATTCATAAAAGATATTTTTATAACATACTATAAACCCTGCATATGGCAAGACTCTTCTCTGGTATAATTTCCACAATTTGCAATTACAAATGTATCTAAATTTAAAGGATCATATTCTTGAACACAAAATATACTTAAACAATATGCTCCGTAAAAGAAATAAGGAATCAAAAAAAAAAAGTAGCTTTAAAAGGTGAACTGAAGCACATTAAAATTTAGGATTATTTATTTAAACATTGATTTGAATTGGGCAGTACCAATCCAAAAATGGTTAGGAATACTCTACCAATAGAAGGTAGGTATAAAGTTTTTATACAGAAGTGATAGAAACAAAGCAAAGAAATTTTTTCACTGGTTATAGCTTAAATGGTTTACCTT
This sequence comes from Mellivora capensis, assembly GCA_004024625.1. Classification (NCBI taxonomy): domain Eukaryota; kingdom Metazoa; phylum Chordata; class Mammalia; order Carnivora; family Mustelidae; genus Mellivora; species Mellivora capensis. The sequence continues at coordinate 14,928 of PISX010016682.1, forward strand.
ATTTGGGAAAACCTGGTTAGCTGGGACTGGTTGTTCCTAAGTTTCACTTTCCCAAATTTGAGTGCATTGACTTTGGCTTCAATTTTGCTTTGCTTACTTAGGCCACCAAGGCATTAGAACCATCTCAGTCTATAGTTTCCTTGTTTAAATACTTTAATGGTAGGTAGGTAGATAGGTAGGGATCTATTTCCTTTAGCCATTAGCTAATATAGATCAAAATCTATCAACTAGTTATATCCTCCATAATATAATAAAGTGATTTTCCTAGTTCTCTTTGTTCAATATCTGTTTCCAAATAATGCAATATGTAAATTGATTTCCTATAATCCAAAGCTAGAGATGAATACCTAAATGTAAAAATCCAGTGATGCTCATATGCATATCAAACTGCTCTGAGAAGCCTGCTCTAAAACTATTGTTATTGTTTATTTAGGAAGTAACCATCCTGACTTAATTTAACAAATGATGAATAGGAAGAATAAACAAAAATAATAAATGAAGATAGCTCCAAAAAGATTATTTTCCCAAATGAAGAATCCAGTAATATTTTATAAATGAGAGATGGAATGGAAGAAAACAAAAATAAATATAAAACACAGTTAAAGGGAAAAAAAAGCCCTCAAATACATTTTTAAAAGATCAACTGCTTCAGGGAACAAAAAGTAAATGGTGAGTGCCAACAGACAAATAATGTAATTTAAGAAAAAGATGCAGTCATTTTGAAGTAACAGATGAAAATGATGAAGTCATAAGAATGCTTGCTATAATAGAATTGATCTGGCAGCTCTAAGAAAGCAGGTAATGTTTCAAGCCCTGGAGTCAGATTGTTGGGATTTGAATTCCAGGTCCTTTACTAACTAGGTATAGGATTTGAGGAAAGTTTCTTCACCTGTAAATAGATATAATAATAATCATAAACTCTTAAAGGTTTGTTTGATGTTTATGATAATATTTGAAAAAAATGCTTAGAGCATTCAGTGCAAGTTTGCTATTTAAACAGAATAAACAGTGTTAGTTCATAAGCAGAAAATATTTCAGGTATTTCAGGTAAAACGTACTACAGGGGCTAAATGATATCATCAATGTCTAATTTATAACTTATTATTCTGCCTTCAAAATGTTGTCTTCATTCTAACACAGGCTCCATTTTTTTTAATCACAATTTTTTTAAATCACAAGATAACTTGCAACTCATTTTTATACTTTCAAGATTCTATTTAGGAAAAACATCTGCATTTCTTACACAAATTTTGACTCACTATTAATAAATTTTATGTTGCATGCTCTTAATAACTATGGGATGCTATAGAAGGTACCTTCATCTGGGTGGCTTATAAATAACAGAAATTTATTTCTTTTAGTTCCCAAGGCTTGAGATCAGGTTACCAGCATGGTCAAGTTCTGGTGAGGGACCTCTGCCGTTTTAAACTCTTCATTCTCATGTGGCTAGCTCTCTGTCCTCATCTCATGAGGCACTAATCCAATTCACGAGGGCTCTACCATGATGACCTGATTACCTCCCAAAGTCTCCACCTCCTTATTGTGTTGCACTAGGATTTAGATTTCAACATACCAATTTGGGGAGGACACAAACATTCTGTTTGTAACACATGCACACTACTGCGATATTTGTCTATTCTGCTCAAATGATTTCACTATCTTTGGCTTAAATTAGCTTAATCCATGGACCTGAGGGTGAAACTCAAAATGAATCTGTAAGATATCCAAAAGGAAGTTTGAGATTGATAGGAAGGAGAATGAAAGAAAAATGGATATGGAAGAATCCATTTATAATTGATATTAAAATGATTTTAGGAGTTCAAGATGAGCCAGTTATGCTTCTGATTCTATAGACTGTCATTGAAAACATGAAAGACATTATTGAATGTACATGGCCATCAGCCTAAACTGAGTGAATCAAATTGGGTAATTGAGAGAGCTTAGCCTAAAGCTTTATCTAAATACCCTTGGAAAAATAATATATGGACTATATGCATACATTTTAATACAGGAACCCTTGCCTATTTATGAAATATTGCCCACAGAATATGGAATTCTGACCAAATAGATTAGAAACAGATTTGGAGAAGAATAAATAGAAGGTTTAAAAAAATCTGGGCAAATTAGCTAGCATTAAAATGTAAGTGAAAGGAATCAGTGGTGTATCAAAATGGGGCAGCTGAGGGATGGATACAATAAAGAGATACATTATCTTTAGAAAACTTAGAAAAAATAAATCCACATACAATTTATTTTTATTAGAACCATGTGCTTGGAATTCTAAATAATGTCTACCTTTGAAGAGCCACTGGTGGGAAAACACTGAGGTATTATTCCCCTGATTTTCAGCCTTTTTAACCTATAGCACTCAGATGACTGATTGACAGTCAATCTAGGAGTGTACTCCCACAGAAGATAAAGAATCATGTATCTTCTTGAACTGCTTCAGAAATGTTTCATCAGGCAGAAACAGAGCTATCTCAGCATCTCCAGAGTGTTTTCAACTTCCACGAATTTCATGTATTCCACTCTAACCCATGCAATGGAAGAATGAATGGGGAATTTAAGATTATATCAGTCTAATTTTCATATAGCATTTAATAAAGAAACATTTTCACCAGATGTTAAAGCCATCCTTCTTTTCCATTCATTGGTAATTTAATCAGTATTAAAGTTGTTGAAAATTTGCCAACCTTAATTATTTGGGAGGATTCACTTAAGAATTTATAGTACTGGACTGTCCATTTTCTGAGGAAAATTCTACTTAGTCTATTCCCTCTCCTAGAGGGCAAAATAAAAATACTCCTGTTTTGCGATTTAGAGATTAACAATGGTGGTACTTCTCTTCAGATCTGCCCAGAGTATCTCTTGGTTTATACAAACTCATATGTATTTAAAGATCTTTAATTACCATTTTTCTGTTTGCTTCTCTTTGTTCCTGATCTCTCTGTATTTCACTTTCCACAAGAAACTCTGAAATTGTTTTAATCCTAAGGCCCAGTGTAGTCTTCGATCAGGAATCTCTTCAATTCATAAAATCTGCCTATTGGTGTTTTTTCCTCCCTTTCATGTTGCTGTGCTGGAAAATAATCCAACAGATTACTGACTAAAATTGCTATTGACACTTTTTTCAGTCCGGTACAACTAGGGGCCCAGTAAGAACTTGCATGTACTTTCAAATGTGGTATTTTACAAAAGTGTGTCTTTTGATGTTTATGAATTTTTCATGCTTTCAGTACTGGTGATGGAACCCATCCTTAATTGTATATCCTATACTGTAGTGTTGAGATGACTATAACTCCTTCTCTATCTCTCTCTTTTTAGAGTTGAGAATTTTGAAACAATTCTAAGATTGGCTCCATTGTGGATTACTTCCATTATCTCTTATTATTGGCTTTCTTCACACTTTCTTCACCTCACTAACTACCATTTTTTTCAAGTTCTGATGTCACCTCCATTTAGGGTAAAAAAGAAAACCTGCCCCTCAAAAAGTAAAAAAAAAAAAAAAATCCAAACATTAGATTTTGGACTCTTCCCCCATACTGGGTTATGTATCCCTACACTTTGTTCCTATAGTACATTATGGATTTCAGCATTCATTATACTTAATGGCTTAGGTTTCTTCACTTAGTTTTTCTCCCCAAAACCTTGAAAATCCCTAGTCTCTTCTGTCTCTGTATTCCTACAATCTAATTACATGTACCTCACATGTGGTAAAAGCTCAAAGAACCTTAGATGAATGAATAATTGCCCAAAGTATCTTATGAATATTAGGAGCCATTCAGCTATCTTGTAAGGATTCTGGAGATGCGAAGCATCCTGTGTGGGCAATAGATAATAAAACTAGATACAGACTTCAAGATTCTTGCTGCTACATAAACTTACCATTGAATCTGTCCATTGGTGTGTTTTCATCATAATACACAAGAAATGAAGTCATGGAACATCTGTGTTCCAATGTGATATACAAGCTCATCAGTATATGTTTCAAATACAGCAAGAAATGCATTAAAAAGTGTAGAGTTGTTTTTATGTGTCAGTTTTAAATGTTTGCATTGTAATAACAAACACAAACTAGTTGCAGCCATAAGAGTTATGAAGTCTTTACCATGTTTTTCCAGGCCTGCTTTAGAAATTGAGATGAAGAGTAATCACCATTTCCCTTTTATTTGTAGTCAAATTGATTTTATTTTATAAATATTAATTTTCTGCTTAGTTTACTTTGTTTTATGGAAAACTATGTTTGGAGAAGTTAAGCCATTAAGCCACAGTAGTAAAAATACTAAAAAAAATCAGGGAAGAGGTAAATATGCAAATCCTAAAGGATGAGACCTGTTGGCTCTCATAGTTATGCTTCTTACAGAAGCTATGCCCTCTAAGAGAGGATAGGTAGGTCTGAGTGGAAGAAATAGGTCTTTATAAAGCTTTCAACATTCATCTAATGTATTTGACTCTCTCTGTATTCTATGGACTTGTATAGCTAAGCTTTTCAAAGCAACTGAAATTCTTTAACAATTTAACTGTACTCGTTGGAAATATATTTTGACATGCTGCTTCTTGCTCCTCTAACTCAAACCTATTTTTATCTAGGATTAATTAAAGCATTTAAAAGATAATGCTTTCTTTATTCACAATTAAGTTAAAATTTAAAGTCTTAGAGTAATTCTAAACAATAATATATACATAATCAAAAGGAAAAGGTTGAGTTAATTATGTTTGTTACTTTACAACATATTATCACCTTAAATATAAGAGGGTCATGTGTTTTGAGGATTAGCCTGTATAATTCATAAAAAGTATTAAATATTTATTTTAATTTCATTAATATTAAATAACAGAAATCCAGTAAATTACATGTATTAAATAAGTACTTAGACTCCCACAAAAATATCCTTGTGATATGCCAAACAATCGGAAAAAGTTTTTTACTTTTACTTTCATAAGTTTAACAACTATACACAAAATATATTAGCCCATTAACCCCAAAATCCAGTGATCTATTATTGTCCTCTCTATATATGCCCTGTCTTTCTTCAGCCTTCCCTTAGAGTCTTAATTTCATTAACTTCTTGACCATGCTTTTCCATGATACAAAAGTTCCTGTGACCTCTCCACCTCTCCCACCCCACCATAAAGTTGTCACTTTGAAGCTTATCAAGAAATCTTTGAGTAGGTTAAGTTTATATTCCCAGTCTTTTATCTGAAATTCCTCTAAGTCGGTTTCACCTATTTTATTAAAGATTTTTATTTACTTACTAGAGAGAGGGAGGGAAAGAGAAAGCAGGAGCAGGGGTGGGGGAGGAACAAAAGGAAAAGCAGACTCCCAGCTGAGCAGGGAATTGGGCTCAAACCTGGGACTCCAGGATCATGACCCAATCTTAACGTAGATGCTTAACCAATTGAGCCACCCAGGCGCATCTCCTCTGCGCTTTTATGTCCAAAGGCACTATATACAGAAAAAGTTTTCTTTCTCCAATAGTTGAATCAGTACCACTTGCAGTGAAAGCAGCACCTTGATGGTCTGAGGTTCCTAGGAAGCCTCATGCAGCAGGTGCATGCTGCTTGCTCACACTTGCCTTAGGCATAAGGAGTCGAGTTCTGGGTTTATATCTGGATGGCCCAGATACTTGCTGAAGGACATTTCCATGAACTACAATCTCAAGCGAAGATCAAAATACCCTTGACCTCAGGCTAAAGGCCTCAGCTACACAGCAGCAGAAAATAACTGCTCAATTATACCAGCTTCAATCACAAGAATATGTTATCAAATTTTCCTGCCCTGATAAAGAATTGTTGTAATCCCCACATTCCTCTCCAAATCTCTCAATATCCCTAGCCTAAATGAACAGAAATGGGGATTTATTTTAACCAATGTATAATATTCCCATTTTCTTGGCTAAGACTTGAACAACTAAGATACTTAGAGCATAAAATTTCAACATATTGAAGACCAAAACAGCACTTTATTGACAAAAGCTAGGTTCAAAAATGTGGATTTAAGTCTAATAACTGAGACTTGCTAATATTGTGCTTTAGAATTAAGTTGATTTCTTCTCAGACCAGAATATGTTGGGCAAATTTATGATTTTCCTTATAGGGCCCTATTCTGGTAAAATTTCAATAGGCAGATCAGAATGTGGACTTTTGTCGGTAACAATTCTTTTTTTTTTTTCAAGATTTTTATTTATTTATTTGACAGAGAGAGATCACAGTAAACAGAGAGGCAGGCAGAGAGAGAGAGAGGGAAGCAGGCTCCCTTCTGAGCAGGGAGCCCGATGTGGGACTTGATCCCAGGACCCTGAGATCATGACCTGAGCAGAAGGCAGCGGCTTAACCCACTGAGCCACCCAGGCGCCCTGTGGGTAACAATTCTTAAAGCTGGAAGGAAGGAAGAAGAAAAGGGATGAACAATGTTCGTCTATTTTTCCAGGATCACTCATAATGTTTGTTACTCTTTCTTTGCTGCTAGGAATAAGGGGTCTGGGAGACACCAGAAATTAACTCTGAAAGCAGTTCCTCCCTGATGGAAATAGAAACCTGGGTACAACAACCTATAGTGTGAGGCACTTATATCCAGGAACACATTGTATCCTTCCCAGGATAACTGAGAGTTTTATGTGTCTCACATTTGCCTTGATTAGCAATACAAAATCCCACTTTATTACACTCAAATGTCATACTGTTAAAAAAAAAAAAGGAGAAAACACAAAAAACAAACCACACATCCAAAAAAAAAAAAAACCCAAAAACACATTTTTTAGAGTAATTTTGGGACATTAAAAAGCCACCTGTGATTTTGTTTGTTTGTTTCAGAAAGCAGTGATGCCCTCAACAGCAATTCTACATTTGTTATAAATTCTACATATGTTATATATGTTCTCTGCAGAGAATTTTTCTAGCTTGATGATTGCAAGCTATATGTGTGTTTGGGACTGGGCTATGCTGTTTTACTGCCATAAGTTACCATTTTGAAAGCTCAGAAAAGTGACACTAGCAGTAAGGTGAGGCAGATTTACTATAATATTTTTTTATGATTTCTAAAACAAATAAAGGGGTGCTAATGACTGTTAGAAAATGACTGTTTAAATTATTTTGATGAGCAGACTTTATATCCTTGATTAGGTGGAAACCAGCAACTTTATTAGTTTCATAATTGAAATATAAGTAGGGAAAGGAAAAGAAGGAATTGAGAGGAATTGACAATGAAAGAGGTAATAAATTAGGTATAAGATCATACATATACTATTTAAAAGCAAACAAAGTGGGATGAATATGAAAGGGGAATAGAGAAAAAAAGAAGCCAATTGAGAATGAAAAGTATCTTCAGTGTTAATATTCTATTCTAAGAAAAGAAGTATTTGACTTCTTTACCGTGACTATAGGTGTCAGAACTAATTGGAAAGATTTAATTATAATGGGAGAGGTCAATACCTCTTTAAAACTATCGCAACTCAATGGAATTTTTAAAGAAGTTTTGAAAAATTGTCAAATCTTGAATATGCAAATTGGAACTGCAAATAATAATTAGAATGTTGGTATGTTGGGCATAGGACTGTATATTTGCTAAATTTTTAAAGAATATTAAAAGTAGGTTTCTTGAAGAACTTCACTTATACTGAAGTTTAATAATATTTTTGATTAGCTTTTCACTAAAATTAAGACTGTATCCTCTTCTCCAGATACCTCCCATGCTCTTTCCTTTCTCAATCTCTATATGGTAGTCAAACTAAAAACCAGAGTTACTTTGCTCTCTAGAAGTGTTCATTCTTCCTCTGACTTTTAGAGTCTTCTTCTAAAGGGAAGATAGTTCCTTCTTCCAGCACCAAGAATTACTCTCACTTTTTTTTTTTTTTTGGTAAGCTTAATCTCTTTCCTCCTGAATGCCAGTCCAATTTTCCAAAAGCATTATTAAGGTACAGGTGGACATAGAAGATATTCACTTGCATCTGGAACAAAAAAAAAAATTAAAAAATTTTAAAAAACGTTTGAATTCATTTTATTAAAGTTTCAAAATTATCTTTCACATATGACTTTTTTCTTTTTGTAAATTGTTAAATGCTAGTCTAAAATATTAGAGTTTTTAATACTATCACTATAAATACCCCCTTTTATATTCTTAAATATTTTACAAAAATTTTTTTCAGTTATGAGAAGAGGTTATGCTTATGATGGTTTTAAAATCAATGTCACAAAATTAATTCCTATGTATTGAAAAATATCAAGGCAAAAGCACTAGTAAGAAATACTGAAAATGAAAATGTTAATTGAACAATTTAATTAACATTTAGCTGCAGCAACTACTTTTTGGATATTTACTACTTTTTTCTTCTAAGTTTTTACGTTTTAGATTGCATTTTAAAGTCACCTGAGGCAGTGAATCAGTTCTCAGGATACTTTTAAAGACACAAGGAGAACAAATACCCTTTAGAAAATGTAATTAATGTTTTATTACATTGAAATGGGTATAAATAAATTATTAGCTTTATTTAAACTGGGTGTGAGGAAATGTGAGGAGCTTATTAATTGATACAAGTGTACCCATGAAGGGAAAAATTAGATTTGGAAGAGTAAAGAGAGGTAGCTGCCACACATATAAATGTTATAAAAAAGCTATATTACTTCAGATTATATTAGAAATTATAAGTAAAAAATATACATATCTTTATATTTAAAACTGAGAATGACATTTTAATTAAAGGAGATGATCAAATATTTATCAGTGTAAACAGATTATAAAGTTTTGCATTCTACATATACTTTCTAAAGATTAGTTGGTAAGTACATATTCATTGGTACCCAAGGGGTCAGATAGGAAATTACATGTTATGGTTATAGGAATATATCAAAATCTATGTAAAAGAGACGAATGCTTCTGCGGGGTGGGGGGGCATGAAATTACTCAACTGTTATATTTCTCTCTATTCTCAATTTCTTTAAATCTCCTTCTTGTGAGTTTTCCTTCTATTTGAGCTTTATTCTTTGCCTCTATCTAGGACTATATTATCTCTTCCTATGCCTATCTGTCCATCATTTTTATGCCAAGATCACAGGTTAATGTTCATGTCTTGCTGATTTAATGATACACAGTCCAGTTATCAAGTGATTGGTCTCTCTTATGTAGTTAGCCTTAGGATCTTGTCTCATAAACTGCTTCCAAGCCAAGGCCCAGCCACACATTTCCTAGAAACCCACACCCACACATTTCCTAGAAACACCCACACATTTCCTAGAAACAGCTCTTCAAAGTAAAATAATGTATATATGAACCATATCTTCTTTATCCATTCATCTGTTAAAGGACATGTCAGCTCCTTCCACAGTTTGGCCATTGTGGAAATTGCTGCTATGGATATTGGGGTGCAGGTGCCCCTTCTTTTCACTACATCTGTATCTTTGGGGCAAAAATACACTAGTAGAATTTCTGGGTCATAGAATAGCTCTATTTTTTTACTTTCTGAGGAATCTCCATACTGTTTTCCAGAGTGGCTGTACTAGCTTGCATTCCCACTAACAGTGTAAGGAGAATTTCTTTCTCCACATCCTTGCCAATGTTTGTTGTTCCTTGTCTTGTTAATTTTAGCCCTGGTGTGACTGGGTGAGGTGGTATCTCATTGTGGTTCTGATTTGTAGTTCCCTGATGACTAGTGATATGGAGTATTTTTTCATGTGTCTGTTGGCCATTTGTATATCTTCTTTAGAGATCATATGTGGAATATAAGAAATAGCACAGAGGATCATAGGGTAAGAGAGGAAAAACTGAATGGTAAGAAACCAGAGAATAATCACCTAAATCTACACCTCAGTGAGAATGGAACTGTTTGAATATGCAGATTTAATTTGTCAGTAATTAAATACTTGACCACTTAAGCCTTTGTTTCATTATAACCTCAATGGGTAAAACTCATTTAATTTGAAAGCCGAAAGAGAGAAAATATCAATATCCCCCCTAATTTGGGGAGAAGAAGGCAGAACAGAATAGGGATATAGACTTCTTTCAGGATATGTATGATGACAGTGCATGCAAGAGTGAATGGAATATTGCAAGACTTGAGTGGAATATCGACATTCTCCAATTATATCATTTTGCCTTTGTGTAATTGTCTTAATTTATCTATTATAATGAAGCAAAAATAATAGACTTCTGCATTGTTCATAGGTCATTGTGAAATAGGACAGATGGTAACATTTCATTGTTTCTTATTTAAACTTTAGTTCTCATAAGAAAATGTCATAATTCTATCATTTTACTTTCAGTACCTTTGACCGCAAATGACAGGATAGTGAATAATATAAAAACCATAATTTAGAGTTCTATACAGTAACTTGATTTTTTATTACTTGAATTCATGAATGCCTGGGTGAGTAAGGCTTAAAAATCTATGTAGTTTTGATATCTATTATTTGCTACTCTTTAAATAAAATGATGTTGGATAATAATTCTTGTATTTAAATTACAGTTGTCTTTGCTAGTCAAGAACTTAATCTCAGTTTCTTTCAAAACAAAAATATGCTGTTTATTTAGATAGTGTTTAGTTTTTAGCTTTAATTTGTGTTATATAATATTAGTGTAAAGAACCAAACCCTAACATATTTGTCATTTAGACTTTAGTTAGTATGCTAGAACTTTAAACAAAGAATCTTTAAAAATAAATATACATATATATGTAAATTTCAAATATTTTTCTCTTAAGTTTATGAACTATTTCAAACAAATAGGGAAATGGTACAATGTCATAACTCCTACACCTCAACTTGAACAAATGTTTTTACTTTATTTGCTTCAAACTTTGAAATTTTATTTCAAAAACACAAAATTATAGAAACACTTTAAACTGCGTATGCATCCATATCTAAATGAATTCCTTAAGCCAGTATCTCAGTTGGTAGTTTATGATACTAAGTTTTCTTCCTTTTACTACTAGAATTATATTCACAAATAATATCTAATATAGCTTGCATGTTTTAAATTTTTCCACAAATGGTATCCAAACTATATATGCCATCTTTAATTTTGTTTAAAATTTGTCTTTCAGTTTTGAGTTTTATCCATGAGTTACATATAGTAATACTTTATTTTAATGCAGTATCCCCTTTTATTATATGAATACAGACAATTCCTGACTTAAAATAGTTTGCCTTATGATTTTTCAGCTTTGTGATGGTGTGAAAGTGATACATGTTCAGTAGAAACCACACTTCAAGTTCTGAATTTTTATCTTTTTCTGGTCTAGAGATATGCAGTGTAATGCTCTCTTTTGATGTTGGGCAGTGACAGCGAGCTGCAGCTCCCAGTCAGGCACACTATCATGAGAATAAACAACTGATATGCTTAAACAGTCATTTTGTACCTATATGACCATTCTGTTTCTCACTTTCAGTATTCTATAAATTGCCCGAGATATTCAGCACTGCATTATAAAACAGGCTTTGTGTTAGATGATATTGCCCAAGTGCAGGCTAATAGAAGTGTTTTGAGCACATTTAAGGTACGATAGACTAAGCTGTGATGTTCAGTAGGTTAGGTGTGTTAAATGCATTTGCAACTTACGATATTTTCACTTACAGTGGTTTATCAGGACATAACTCTATTATAAGTCAAGGAAGATCTGTGTATAACTATTTATCCAATCCCTCTCTTTGTGAATATTTAGGTTGTTTCTCATTCTTCATTGTCTCCTTCATTTTTTTCCCCATCTTCTACTCTCAATTGCGTCAGTTTGAGATGAGAGACTTTCTTAATGCCTTATTCATATATGCTTTTAGAAGAGCTGGTGAGGGCACCTGGGTGACTCAGTGGTTAAGCCTCTGCCTTCAGTTTAGGTCATGATCTCAGGGTCCTGGGATGGAGGCCCACATTGGGCTCTCTGCTCAGCAGGGAATCTGTTCTTCCCCTCTCTCTCTCTGTCTGCCTACTTACTTGTGATCTCTGTCAAATAAATAAATAAAATCTTAAGAAAAAAAGGAGCTGATGAAAGAAATGAGAACTGGGAGATAAATACATGAGAGCTTTTCTAAAAACTATGCTGTATCTATATGTAAATTGCAAATCTGAAACAGCCTCTTTTAGTCACCTTTTCCTGCTTTATATTCCAACATCCCGCTTATTTTCTAGACCTGTTTTAAAGGTGAACTATCTAAATTCTGAAATGGGGTTTGCAATGTTCTTTTCATTCTATGTTCCTAAGTTGTAGAAGATGGAATAGAAGATTATGCTTCTATTGCTAATAGTTAAATATTCCATATTTATGGAGTTTTCTATTCTATTTCTCTAAAGATGCCCTAGAGAATTTACTTGCCAGAACCATCAATCAATTCCAATGAGATAATGATCCTCTAAGCCTGAAAATTTGGATAAAAATTGGCACATTTAAAAAAATGATTATGGAGGTGGTATATTGCTGTCCACAGTAAAGGGGATGGAACAATTGTTTTGTTTTTTTTTCACTTTGAAAAGGCTTTGGGAATTTCTTTCTATATAATGTTATCACAATCAATAAACTAAAGTTAAGAAAGAGTTTATCATATTATCAATGTCATTCACAAACAATGCAGGAATATTACTGCAGGAAACAATTTTCCTCTTTTAATATCTCAATCACTAAGTTAACTATTTCCTTAATGATTCACAGGAGACTTATGAATGGCACATTATATTAAATTAGTTGAAATTTTAGATTAAAACACTAGCCACAGAATTAAGAATGCTTTTCATAGCAAGGCAAGTTATTAATGTCTTGCTTCATTTTACATGTTCTTAGATACTGTTTATAAGTTTATAAGATAAACTATATTACATACAGACACCCACATCCATACTCACTTCTACATATTCTTACAATTTAACATATTTGTGTTTATTAGCTTGTCTTTCACTGCTTCTAATATCAGCTGTTTCTGATTTCTTTTCCTGCTGCATCAATGTGAAGGCAGGCAATTGAGTGTATCAATTTTCTCTGTGAACATAGAATCAAAAAAAAGTTTATTAATAAATGTTCAGTGACAAAGGACCAAGATGCTATGTTTATATAAAGTCTACATAATAATGTAGACCTTATGTCTATTATATTATCTTGGCCTCTGTATGTACAATGCTTGGTTGGGTATTTAATATCTTTTTTTTTTAAAGATTTTATTTATTTGTCAGAGAGCATGCATGCATGCATTTTGGGGAGGGGCCTGAGCAAAGAGCTTGATGTGGGACTGGATCCCGGACCCTGAGATCATGACCTGAGCTGAAGGCAGATGCTTAACCAACTGAGCCTCCTAGGTGTCTCAGATTGTTAACATCTTTTCAGTTGATAACTCTCATAGTTAAATCATTTATTGGCTAATAAACAGTGACCTTATTCTTACTTTTTTCCCTTCATTCTTTGAGACACATGATTTAGATAGGTGAAGGTGCATTTATGTGATTGTAATCAAATCTGCACAATAGTCTGATTTCAGTTCTAGGTTTTGTCTAGTTTATTTCATCATATGCTAATTTTATGATTTAAATTTCAAAAGATTATCCTTTATTACATAATTTTTCAGCAAGTATTTTATAGTATGTTTCATTGTCTTTTATGGTATTCATGCAAACCATTCCCACCCCTAAAAATCTTACTGTAGTATTCAATAAGAGCAGCAACTTTCATTCACATTTATATATCCTCCCTTGAAGTTTTAATCCAGAAATTAAAGATCAAAGGCAGCTCCATGTGGAATTACTTCTAAGAGATATAAGAGGATATATTAAGAAAAGCCAAGAAGAACAGTGAGAACTTGTATATAAATTTAGAAAGTAATATACTGTCCAAGAAACAAGTTATTTTATCCTATTTGTAACTATGAAATATTCATTGATTATTGCTATAGTTATTATATCTTAGTGTACATTAAAGATATAAAAAAGTAGAGGGGGAGATCCCTAATCATAATACAAAAAATACAAAAGGTTTGTCTTAATTTTTATAAAAAGCAATGCCGTATTTATTTTTATTGTATTACATAATGCAAAATTTTAAAAAAATCTAGGATACCTAAATACAGAAATAAAGTTAGAATATGCATTTTGTGTTTATATGTGATAAACTTCACATCATTCAGCAAGAAGAAATTTAATGAGTCATTCTACTATCAATTAAAATATTTACTTACCTTAAGTAAATTTAAATTTAAAAATTTAAATGACTTCATTACTTTAAAAAAAAGTAAGGAAGTTACTTACCTTCCCTAAAATGTATAAGATAAAAGGAAATTTATAGATACTATGATTTAGTTGAGAACAACTACTTTGGAGCCTGAAAGTCTGCATTAAAATAGTCCATGCTGTCAATTTCCTCGAGCTCCTTATATTAACATTTGAGTCTCAGTTTATGATGATTAAAAAGTCAAATATACTTTTACCCCAACATTTTGCCATGATTATATAGTACTTCTATTAATGCCCGAGTTTTTTCTTATTTTATTTTTTCTTTTTTCAAGTTTTTATTTAAATTCCAGTTAGCTAACATACAGTGTAATATTCGTTTCAGCTGTAGAATTGTGATTCATCACTTACATAAAACACCCATGGCTCATCACAACAAGTGCACTCCTTAATCCCCATCACCCATTTAACCCATGCCCCCACTTACCTCCCCCCTCCCCCACCAATAATGGACAAAACTCTACAACAGTAATGGAAATTGAATAAAATTCAATTGAATAAAACTCAATTTTCTACTAATTTGAGAAACATTTCCTAATTAGTACACTGATTTGAAATAAATTGTGATAAGTGATAATGTTTTATTTAAAACCAAAAATCTGAGTCCTCTTTACAATTATTTGTTCAGATTCTGACCAAATCTGGCACTGTAGAGTTTGGTCAGCCTTACCACTCTGCCAGAATGGCTGTTGGCTAAAGTAAATGATTTCTTTACATTTTCAGTAATTATGAATTCAGACGAAATAGACCAGTGGGGAATTCACATGTAAAAGATCATGTGGTAAGGTCAGAAAAAGATGTCACCAAGAGGAAAAGAGTCATCCTAGGAATTAGGAGATTTTTTTTATGTTTATCTAAAATATAAAAATCACCAACTCCAGGATATTTATTCTTGCTGCAATTGCAATGGGGATGTTGTAGGGAAAACTAACGTAATCCATTAATGCTAAATTAAATTAATTTCTGATTAGCTCTAGAAACTAGGCCATGGATTGTGAGTAACTACCTTCCATTCTCTTTGTTTCAGAGAGGACTACAATTAAATCATTGTGGACACTTAGAATAGTTAGACTGCTGGTTGATAAGTGATGGGCCTAGAGAGCTATCTTAAGCTTATATGATATATAAACAGAATCAGGAAATTATAACATGCACTCCAATATAAATGTATTCCCATAAAGAATCAAAAGGGAAGCATACAGGATTGACTTGACATGATATATAGACAAATCTTTCAGCAATTTCCATCCTGAAATAGTTGATATAATATAAGGAGTCTGTACATGTATATAACAGCAATAGAGCACCATAAAGAAAAAAAATAGATGGGAGGCTAAAAGTGTGTGGTTATTTGAAGGTAAAATACTCCTGTAAGAGAAGTAAAGAGAAAATTAAAGGGCTATGATAAAGATAAACCCACACTGCTAACAGTAAAACATCAACTTATTATGACAGATGTTCACATTAGTCATGTGTTCCAGAGAAAAAGAAACACAAGATTATATATATTTTTTCATTTATCAAAAGACATTGACTTATACAATTGAAGATTCTGATGAGTTTCAGGATCTGTTGTACATAAGCCAAAGACCAGGAGAGCTGATGCTTTGGTTCTACCCAAGGCCTGAGGACCAAGAGAATGGTATGAGTTTCAGTCCTATTCTGAGTCTTAAGGCTGGAGAAGCCCAGTATCCCAGCTCTAAGACAGTAAGATAGAATTCTCCCTTACTTGGCCTTTTTGTCATAGTAAGAACTTCATTGGATTGGATGGGAGCCATCCACACTGGGGAGGGTAATCTATGTTATGAAGTCCACTGATTCAAATGTTAATCTCACCCAGAAACAGTCTCACAGGATGTTTAACCAAATAAGTGAGTACCCTGTAGCCCAGACAAGTTGATGCATAAAATTAACTATCGAAAGTGAGACAGTTGATTATCCTGAGATTATGAAAAGCATAAGAGGAGACAAAAATATTACAAATGAGAAGACATATAAAGGTGTTTTTTCATTCACATAAAAAAGTTTTCATTGAGAAACTATTGTGTGTCAGGCCCATAACTGGACATTGAGAATTAAAGGGGAACATATCAGATATGGTAATTATCCTTATAGGGTATAAATACAGAATTTGTTAAAAGTTAAGATGATACAAAATTTTATTAAGATTTAATAAGAATTTAGATTTCAGAATAAAAATTCTCAGCAGCAAATTAATGAAAAGAGAACTAGTCATAGGAAGAAACTTATTCATTGAAAGGTGCAAGCTATAACATTACATATATAAACATAAAAAATTTGATCCTACCTCAAAAGAATTTAGTCCCATGACTCTAAAAAGGATTATCCCTTACTATTATTTCCTTTCTGATTGTTGTTATAACTGTGAAGAAAAATTAAAAGATATCTAAATGATCAGAAATATACTGGACATTTGAACTTGCTAGGGGAAAGAAAACTTAAAAGATATTTTGACATGAGAAATCAAAATAGAGAACTGATATTTCAGTAAGTTCCATATATCAAAAATGTTGAACAAGTCTTCTTATTTTCTTAATGCTGCATAATTAATTACTGGCTAATCAGCTACATGTATAGGAATAGGAGTATACAAAAACAATTTGTGTATTTTTCTACAAAGTAGAATTTTTAGACAGGCAAGGTCAGTCATTACTCTGATATCATTGATATGGAAGAGAATAGAAGAGGACAAAGAAAAAAAAAACACTTTAATTCCATTAGACTTTTATTTCCATGTTGGGATAAATTAAAAGTAACATATAAACAAGAAAAATACTTCAGATTGGGTAGACAAGGAAGTCTTTGAGAAGATAACTTTTATGCCAAGATCTGAATGGCAAGAAATCCTCACTATGGAAAGATTGTGGGAAGAGTATTCCAGGAAGAGAGAAGAAGGGATTTGGTATAAGTGAGGACTGGAGTCGGAGGGAAGGGGTCAGTTTGGAACATTGTGGAAGCCAGATTGTAAAGGATTGTAATAAGGACAAAGGTTATTGATTTTTTTCTAGGTATAAAGGGGAAAAAATAGAAGGTTTTTAAGCAGGGTGGTTGGCATGATTTCTTTCTTTGGAGCCTGGAATTTAGAAGGTAAAGTGGATTTAGGGATGTCAAAGAAGAGAGTATTTTTACTTGTTTTTGTTTTTTTATAATAACCCATTTGAGAAATAAAAGTGGCATAACTAAAGAAACAGACCTGTATTAATTTTTATATCCACATAATGTAATTATAAACACATATAGGTGGATAGATATATAGATAAGAAAGAGGGAAAAAGAAAGATCTAATACTCATAATCTAGGATATGGGTTGTCAAACTGTTTCTATAAAGGTCTGGGTGCTACATATTTTAGGTCGAAGGGCCATATGATCTTTTTGCAACTAATCATTACTATCTTTGTAGCATGAAGACGGCCCAATATATAAATTAATGGGTGTGAGTATTCTAATAAAAATTTATTTATGAAAACATTTGGCATGCTGCAATTTGATTATAGCTTGCTAATTTTATTCTGACTTAAAGAATATATAATTTACATTTTGGCAAATAAAAATACATTTTATTTAGTTCAGAAAATACATAATATAATATATAAGATATAATACATATTGCATAATGCATAACAGTGGTCTATAATGCATATCATAGAAATGATTAACAACATAGGATGTATAATATATCAATGCATCATTGTGTACATAACAGGTAAAGATTTTTTTTCCTACAATGTTCATATTCTTGTTCTGGGACCCAGATGGAATATAATGAAAAAATTAAATATGCCAAGAATTCACCAAAGTTATTATTTTTGTTATTTTCTTTAAGTGAAACATTTTTGTGTTATCTCTGAAAATATTTTGAGAAGTTTATATCCTTATGTATAACTAAACAAGTTAACTAAATAACAAAGAATCTAAAAGAGAATGAAATAAGATAACTATTTGGGTGGGGAAATGTTCACCCCTGGCCTCTAAGAAGAAAGGGCATTTATGCCAAGAACAGGATAGGAAAACTTAGCCCTTTGAAATGCTGCCAGCAGTTTGTTCCTGGCCCTAAGGTTGTTATCACTGCAAAGGAGCAGAAAGAACATATTGCATCTATAGCAAAATGACCAAACCAAAAGATGAGGATTGAGGTTGAGGATGTAGGGAGAGATTGAACCAGAGAGTGCCTTATACAGCATGGTAATAATTTATCGGAACTGATCAGAAGACATTTTTTTCTAAAGTTGTTTTAATTTATTTTTTAAATTTTTAAAAGATTTTATTTATTTACTTGACAGAGACCACAAGTAAGCAGAGAGGCAGGCAGAGAAAGAAGGGGAAGCAGGCTACCCACCGAGCAGAGAGCCCCTTGTGGGGCTCAGTCCCAGGACCCCAAGATCACAACCTGAGCTGAAGGCAGACACTTAACCCACTGAGCCACCCAGGAACAACCCCTAAAGTTGTTTTAATTTAAAACAGAATTACTCTGCCTTCCTGTGAAATGGTTGTCACAATGAAGATATACAGCACTTACCTTATTCCCCCAAATTTATCTGGATCAGTGTTTCCACTCATGCCAAACTTCTGGGAACTTCTGATCTCTTTTTGCTTACTATGGCTTTCCCTTTCCTGTAATATGATATAAATGGGATTGTACACTGTGAAGGTATTTTGAGTCTAGTTTATTTATGTATGCTTTCATTTATATATCTTTTTAGCAAATGAAAATTTTAATAATGAAATATTTTTTCTGTATTTAAAGAAAAGTTATTCATTAAAAAAGCTTTCAGTGCCATTAATTGTTTCTTATTAATTTGTCTATGACAAAGAATGTGTCTATCTGACCTAGTCTTTGGTAATAGATAAAGCATCCTTGGTCACCAGGATTTTTGACTCAGATTTAAAACTGAAGCCAATTACTCTACATAGACCTTAGTTTAGGTTCCAGTAATCAACACATGTATATCTAGCTAGGGTAACTAGACTTATTTGGGACTTTGCCCAGTCTCAACTCAGGCATCTATCATTAGGATTTAAGGTCAAATATGGTCCAAATCTTCTATCCTTCCTATGTAGGTAACTTTGGACAAGTTACTTAACATTTGTGTGTCTCTGTTTCTCAGTCTGTTTTTGTGAGGACTAAATATAAAGTCTTTAGAATAGTGGCACTTCTAAAATGTCTTTTATCTCTCAGCTATTGGTATTCTTATTATAAGTAGTCTCATAATGTAAAAGACTGTATCCTATAAAGAAGTTCCAAACTGTGTCCCATAAGCCAAATATAACTTGCAGATAGGTTTTGACTAGTCTATACTATTAGCCCCGCATAATGCTATATATCTGTATTTAATGTCATTGTTGAAATTGGGATATTTCACATAAAAACTTATATATTCTGTTGGAAATTGGATTATGTATCGATTATGTGTTCATAGTCTAGTTTGGTGACATAATAGTCTAGATTTAAGTAAAAGCTGCTCCCAATCTAGACAGAAATTAACAGTCTCCAGATCTATATAGATCTAGTCATTCATTGTTACCATTCTTCTTAGAGACTGATTACTATCACTTCTCCTACAAACCACTCTGTTACTGAAGTTCTATTAACTTTTGGCTTTGGGTGGCTTGCAGAACTGAGGCTTGCTGCTCATAAGCAAACACTTCATTTACTAGACCATCTGTAAACAATTATATATTATTTATGATGCTTCCTCCTATTTTTTAACCTCTTGCTCTCTATTGTTTACATTTTGCATGTTGAAAACAGTTTCGTTTGAACATTTATACCATAGTAGGGGCTACTAGGGAATGAAATCACAATTCTGTTTCTGAGCAGCTCAGGTTGTTGTTTTTCCCATCATTTTAGGGCCAAATCCACCTGTTGCTTTGTTTTTCTATACCTGTCTTGGAAGGGAAATATTTTTGTTTTTCTTTTTTTCATTGAAGCCTGTGCACTCTGGATTTATGCACAGATAAATGGTGGAGTCAATTACATCACACTTCTTTTGGTACTGTCTCCCTGTTTTGGTTAAGCATATGGCATGCAATGAGTAATCAAGACCGTATTCTAAATTCAGTCTTTCCAATCACTCATTTAGTGGAAACCTTCTCTAGGCAATAGCAAACATTCAGTGCTGTTGCCAGACTTTGATTTTTCTGTATTCTCAAAGATATTTTAAAGGGAAATGGAAAAAGTTTTGTATCTGGAACAGAAAAAAATGTCATGATGTTACTATCAGCAGAAATTATCTGTTTAGTTTTCTGTCCATGTTATACTTCCCTAAACTCTTTGAGGTCTGGTCTTTTAATCCCTAAAGCCTAGAAGAGTTACTGACATACAATAGCCATTCAGTAAGTATTTACTGAATGAACCTTCCCTCTGAGGATTGCACCTGCTCTGAATTGATTTTATATCTATCTCCACAATGCTTGTGTTAGTCTATGAAAGCAGTATACCTCTCAGATCTTCCAGATCAGTATCCCGAGGGTAATGCTTGATTTTACTTTATAAATATAAGTAAAAAGTTAACAGGTATATAAGAAAACATAGAAGGGAAGGAATAATCAATGACTCCTTTCATACACAGGAGCTTGTGTTTTCCTTGTCAAAGTGTTACACTGGGTCAAAGCTAACAAGTTCTTTTACTATGGAACATTTCACTGTTGTAACTGTCATTATTTCAATAAAGCAATATGGTCCTTGAACCCTATTGAAGTACTACATTTAACACACCTTGGACAACTAGAAATGAAATTATTTCTGAAAGAAATTGAACTAACATAGATCTCTTGTTACTTTCCAAGACTAAAGATAAACATTTGAAATTTGTTAATAAAGCAATGTGTTTAATACTTCCTGTAGAATTGAGAATAACTTGGATATTTAACCTGAAATTAATATTGGTAAATTCAAAATCTAGAAAGTATGATATATATACACATAACTTATTGCATTTATAACACAATTTAACCTGCTGTTTTAAAAAAAATCCCATGGAATAGTAATTAAACACTTTTAAAAGAATGTTTGTGAAAACTCTCCAGCAACAATTATTACTTTGGGAATGCCATTATGAGAATTTCTTACTAGTTAGGCTTAATGTTTAAGAAACAATTTCCTGAGGAAAATGTCAGATTAAATCAAATAAGTATTTTGATCCAAACCTTGTTGCTATACACCTTATTAAAATGGAACAATTTTCTTCTTTGCTAATGTCATTTAACATTAACACCAATATATTTAAGGGAAAATAAACCTATATTGTATTTTTATAGCATTTAGACATTTCCTTTATCTCTCAGTAGTGATAAATGTTGGCCTGAAAAAAAGCCCACACTACCCATGACGATGACATGTGTGTGTATACAAATACACAAAACAATGGTGCTATGTAGTAGTGTAGTACTAAATATTAAAATCCTGAAATTTTAATCAAACCTATAACTGTTGGAAATTCATTATAAGACCAGGTAAAAAGGGATTAGTTTAATTTGCTATAAAATGAGGAACTATACATAATGTATTTTATTTAGTTTATAAATTTAATATCAAGATCAAATTTGCTGACATATTTAAAAATTTATTTGAAATATCTTAAAAGTCTTTAGAGAAATTATTCTATAAATTTCTGAATATGCTGTTCTCTATACACATGATACAAGCTGGTAAGGACAATTTTCTTTTTTTTTTTTTTTGATGTGTTCCTATTTCAAAGAACTTTCCCAAAACTCTGATAGTTCACTATATCTATACTTCATTATTCCAGTAAAAACAATGAAATCAGAAAATGTTTATTCCTTATGTTCCGCATGGCTAATTGAACATATAAAAAGATACTGGTTTATTGATGAAACTTTCACTTCTTAGTTACATTTTTTATTTCATCTGGTGTGTCTGTGTAGAACCTTTATCTAACAATTTAGTAGTCTAAACATAAGCACATGTATCTCTAAATGATTGGCCAGAAACTGATGATTTGTCTTCTTGGACATTGTGCCATTAGGCTGAAGTACACAATATATATTAACCTTATGCTCTGAGAAGCAGAGGTTCCACTGCTTGTTAAAAACCTTAATAGGTATAGCTTACCTATGTACAGTTACAAGTAAACCATTTGAAGACTGGATGATTAGGTTGCATCCATATCTTGGCTATTGTAAATAATGCTGCAGTGAACATGAGGGTGTACATGTCTTTTTGACTTAATGTTTTAGTTTTCTTTGAATAAATAATCATACGGTATTTCTGGTTCTTGGTTTTAATATTTTGAGGCATCTCCATACTGTTTTTTTACAGTGGCTATACCAATTTATATTCTGAGCAACAATGTACAAGTGTTCATTTTTCTTTACGTTTTTGCCAACTTATTTTTTGTCTTTTTTGATAATAGCCATTTTAATATGTGTGAGGTGATACATCACTGTGGTTTTGACTTGCATTTCCCTGCTGAGTACTGATGTTGAACATCTTTTCATGTCCCTGATGGCCGTCTGTGTGTCTTTTTTGGAAAAATAGGTATATTCAAATCCTCTGCCTATTTTTGATTACTTTTTTTACAGTTAAGTTGTAGGAGTTATTTATATATTTTGGATATAAACCCTTTATCATATATATATTATTTGCAAATGTTTACTCCCATTTGGTAGGTTGCCTTTTCATTTTGTTGATGGTTTCCTTTGTGTGCAGAAGCATTTTAGTGTGATATTCCACCTGTTTATTTTTTGCTTTTGTTGCCTTTGTTTTTTATGTCAGTACAAGAAATCATCACCAAACCTGATGTCAAGGAGCTTACCCCATATTATTTCTTCTAGGAGTTTTTGGTTTCAGGTGTTATGTGTAAGTCTTTAAACCATTTCAAGTTAATTTTTGTGTATGGTATTAGATGGGGGTTCAGTTTCTTTCTTTTACTAATGGCTGTCCAGTTTTCCTAGCACTATTTCTTAAAGAGACCATCCTTTTCCCATTGTACGTTCTTGGCTCCTTTGTGACAGACTAATTAACCATGTATGTGTGGGTTCATTTCTGAACTCTCTATTCTGTTCCATTGATCTTTGCAATAACATGGATGGAGATTGTGGGCATTATTATAAGTAAAACAAGTCAGAAAAAGAAAAATACCATATGATCTCACATATATATGAAATTTTAAAGAAACAACTCATAGATACAAATAATATATTGGTGGTTGACACACTGGCAGTGGTGGAGGGTAGAAGATGAACAAAATAAGTGAAGGTGCTCAAAAAATGCAAACTTTCAATTGTAAAATAATAGGAATATAAAGTACAACATAATGACTATAGTTAATAGTACTGTGTTGTACATTTGAAAGTTGCTAATGGAGTAGATCTTAAAATCACAAGTAGATCTCATCACAGAAAAGAAATTGTAATTGTGTGGTGATGATAACTAGAATTTTTGTGGTGGTCATTCATGATATATAGAAATATCAAATGAGCATGTTTTATACTGGAAACTGACATTATATGTTCATTATATCTCAATAAAAAATAAAGAGGTAGAGACTTTATTCCAAAAGACTATTGCTGTTGGGTGAAGAGGACCATTGGAATAGGAAGAAGGCTCCAATAGTCAGATATGTTAAGTGTCTCAAAGGTCTGGCAGAGAGGCTTTCCTTTCATAGAAAAAGAGGGAGAAGTAAACAAGGCTAGAAAAGGAAAGAGCAGGTGGTGTGATCAGACAGTTGATTAGGGAATGTTCTTCCCTGGAAGGAATAGTAGGAAAGGTTGTTTGTATTCCAGTGCCTGTTGAGGTTGGGTGAGTCGAAGTCCAGGAGTTCATAAGGAGGGAAATAGTCTTACTAAAGTTTAGTGAAGTCAGTTTAACTTGGCTATTTTCACTAAATTGGCAAATCTTATTTGAATAATTCATTCAACTTACTGAACAATTATTTTCAGTAAGCATACTAGGTGTGCTCACTTTATCCTAGGATAACGTAATGAAGAATGGTATTTCTCATAATGTCATCCTCAAATTGACTACCACAAAATAACTAAACAAGATCTCATCCTAAGGATGAAGAAGTTGCATTTTCAATGATTCTGAGTCACTCTTACACCCACTAACTTGTGAGAAACTCTGCATAACTAATCTAAGCACACAAGGAATCAGAATCTTGAATGGATTGCCAAGTAGGGTTACTGGGAATATATAATTTAAACATCAATTTAGAGAGTGAATATTATTCCACTCATCTGATTAATGTGTGATAAAATACTCTACAATCTGCCTATATATTTTACAAAGTGCTTAGCATACAATTATAAGTACATATCAGTTAAAATAAGAAATGATATCAAATATACCAACATTCATCCACCTTATTATATTTGTCTAGTATATATTAAATGATAGTTTCAATAAAGTCTTTAAACATTTTTATTAATATTCTTATTTCATTATATGGCTTCTTTGATTTTTTTCTCACACCATTCAAAATTCCAAGCTTACATGCCAAAATAGTCAATTATTTCTACCTCAGAAATGTTGTATTCTAAATAATGTGAAAGCTATAAAAGGTAAACCTCTCAACTTCTGTAATGTTTCTTCAGCGGTTTGTGGAGGTACCTGGGCCTTTTCTGTGTTTGTAAATGTAAGTAGATTAGAGTCTGGAAGCACGTTTGAAAAGGCTCACTGACCACAACTTTTTCTTTTAAGCAAGATTTCCCAAACTGTGAAGATATGATATAATATTTAAAATATGGATTTTTTCCATTTTTATTTTTATTTTATTTTATTTTATTTTATTTCTTTTCAGTGTTCCAAAATTCATTGTTTATGCAGCACCCCCAGTGTTCCATGCAATACGTACCCTCCATAATACCCACCACCAAATATGAATATAAATTCTCCTCTTTCTCTTATCAGCTTTTATGACATTCAATAGATGGCATAACTTCACTGAGATTCACTTTCCTTTTCAGGAAAGTGAAAATAGAATGAAACAATATATGCACTGTTTTCTTACATATTACTTGCTCAATAAGTAGTAGATTTTTTTTTATCTCAGCTTGCAAAAGTACTATAAAACATCCTCTTTGGCTGTATATATTGTCATTTTACTTATTCTAGACCCAATTAAATCTAAGTTGCACTCAATGCAATGTACATAAAATGAATAAAATATAAACCCTACTATCAAAGAATAAGATTCCAGTAGAGGATACAAGGATATAAATATATGATTAAAGTAAAACTCTATATCAAGTGGTTTTAGAAAAGGAAAGTTTATTTGGAAATTTTTCAAAGAAAAACAACAGTTATTACAATTTTAGAACCAATTTTGTGGTTAATTAATTTTGCTATCTAATTGTCATTAATATTTGTCTTTGTTTAATACATTTTGCTGTATAATTCAACACATAATGTTGTTCCACTATATCATAGATATTAATTATGTAATTATGATGCTTTAGTTATTCTTTTATGAGTTAAGATTACACATGAGATGACAGAGATGCATGATAAAAATAGCAATAATTGTAAAGCTCTTCACTA
Organism: Mellivora capensis; assembly: GCA_004024625.1. Lineage (NCBI taxonomy): Eukaryota > Metazoa > Chordata > Mammalia > Carnivora > Mustelidae > Mellivora > Mellivora capensis. The sequence goes on from PISX010016682.1 coordinate 40,641, forward strand.
TTTAATTACAGGGTTATTTTTAATAGTTTTTATTAATAACAATTCTATGGTTTATTTTATACTCTCTGCCTTACATATTTAGATAATTTTATATGCAATTCATATCTGACTGATTTCACCAAAGGTTTATCCCCCCTGCAATGTTGCTTATCCACATAAAATCCTAGTTATGACCAGTGTTCCAAAGGTAATGCCCATCTCTCCCCTCTGTCATCAGTGTCCCTATGACAAAGGTAGTTATCCTGACTTCTGTACTCAGATTCATTTTGCCTATTTCTGACTTTTGCTACTGGAATCATGTAGTATGCAATTTATTATTTTTGGCCTTTTTGCTTAATGACATGGATTCATCCATGTTTTTGCATGTAGCAGCAGTTGTTAATTTTCATTCAGGCATTTAGTAACCATTTTAGGAAATATGCTATAATTTACATGTGTGTTTTCTTGTTGATGGAAATTTGAGGTATGTCTAAGTTTGTGATAATTCTATTGTCATTCTTCCATAGAACTCATGGTACGCATCAGCATGCATATCTCAGACATGTGCCTAATAGAATGGCTATTATCAAAATAATAAAAACAAGTGTTGGGAGGTTATGGAGAAATTGGAGCACTTATACACTATTGGTGGGAATAAAAATGGTACAGCAGCTATGGAGAACAGTAAGGAGGTTTCTCAAAAAATTAAAAAATAGAACTAACTATAGAATCCAGCAAATCTACTTCTTGGTATGCAAAAATAATTGAAATTAAGATCTGGGAAGAGATATTTGTACTCCCATGCTCATTACAGAATTATTCATAATACTCAAGATATAGAACCAGGACAAATGTCCACTGACAGAGGAATGGTTAAAGAAAATGTGCTATATACATACAATGAAATATTTTTTAGTCTTAAAAAAGAAGGAAATTCTATCTATGCCACAACTTGAAGAACTTTATGCTATAAGCCAGTCACAGAAGGACAAATAACATGTGATTCTACTTGCATGAAGTATTTAAAATGGTCAAACTCAAAGAAGCAGAGAGTATAGTAGTGGATGCCATGGGCTCTGGCTCAGATATTCCTGAATCATCTTGTTCTTATCCTGTCACAGTCCAGAAATCCAATAAGCCTTGGTACCTTTCTATAGAATATGGTATAAAATCCAACTTATGGACATTAGATATGCCCATTTGTATTTGGATATTGACATTGTTTCTAGACCCCTCTTATTAGACAGAGGTCAAGATTACACTTACCCATGCACACATAGAAACAACTATTTCTGTCTGCCTACCTATCTACCTTAACTGGGTTCAAAGTTATACTTCATGCTGTTTAATTTTACATGGCTTATTCTAATAATATTTTACCCAAATATGTACTTATTTTTTCAATCTTCTGTATGTAGTCTGTCAGCCAACAGATTGATAACGCTCTTGGAGTGACACTGCCAACTCAGGACAACACCAGCGAGGATTTACTGCCCCTGCACCAGCAGCGCCATGTTGCATGATTTCACACAGTTCAAAGGAGAGAGACAGAGAAACACAATATTCATATCTGTGCGGGATGGTATCAGTTTAACCCTTTGCTAGAGAGTGGCTGTAATGTTTTATTGACTGAACCTAAACAACTTTTTGTTATTTGTGATTATTTATCTTAATTGTTACCAGATCTGGTCAAATAAAATGGCATGCTTAAATGTATCAAAATAATTTCAATTATTTTTTAGGCATACTTTGAGTACATGGTCAATATTTATATTAAAGGATTTTGAGGAGCACCTCAGTAGCTCAGTAGGTTAAGCATCAGACTCGACTTAGGTTCAAGTTCTGATCTCAGGGTTGTGAGATCAAGCCTCACCTCAGGCTCTGTGCTCAGCAGTGTCTGCTTCTCCAACTCTCCCCATGCATGCATGTTTTCTCTCTTTATCTCTCTCAATTAAAAAAAAAAGATTTTGAAAGGAAAAGTATAATATAAAAATTAAGCAGGGAAAAGTTCTAACAAATGCCATTTTAACAATATGAATTATAAATTTATATCCTAATTTCTATTCATACTTAACAATGATATAAAAGAAATATTAATGCAAATATATTATTTATCCTACATAATATACACTTTAATATCAATAAAGCTTACTGTTTTAGATGTTGTGATTATTAGTTACTAAGGTAAACATAAATAATAAATGTTATGCAAATTCAAAAGTGGCTTCATTCCAAAAAATGGATATGATCCAGTTAGTATATTTTATCAGATGAATTAAAAAATCCCATTTTTTTTTAGAAAATGCATATATGCTAAAATATAATGCTGTTAATTGTATTAATTTGGATACAGATTTGCTAACATAAATAACAGATATACACGCAATAAAGTCTTAATTACAGGTTTCTCAAACTGAAAGAGAAAAAGTACTTTTCTCCCCTTTCTAAGTCATATGTCCTAGGTTGGGAATCAGACAATCACTAAACATGTCAAGATAACAAAGAAACAATAACAATAAGAACACAATTTTCTCTTTGTTGTTTTCGCCTAATGTATGAGCAATACAAATTGAGTTAAAAATGGTAGCAATAAAATCTCAAAATAAGTGTACGATTTATGATATAAATAATTCAATGCAGATCCAATTCCCTAACAAACATTAATTTTAAAGAGAAAGACAATAAAGAAAATTAATTCCTCATCTATAACATATATCCCTTATGAACTGCAAGTCAGTAGATTTGAATTGCATTCTAATAACATTTCTCCTTTTCCAATAAAGCAAATAACCAAACAACAGAATTAGAAATACCTTATGAACGCAAATGATTGTGAGCAGATTAAACTGCATCTCTCTGTTAGCTTGCCTATTATCCCTTTGTCTTTGAGAACAATTCTTAGTTGAAAAAAGGAATTGCCACCTTAATGATATTTTGTACTCAGTGTCCTAAAACATTTCTGTCACACTCTTTTTGTCCCATGGACATTCTAAGAATTTATTAACCATAACTGTTTAGTTGAGTAGAGTATTAAAACATTAGATATGATCCCTTTTTCTTTTCATATGATATTGTTTTTCAAAAGGAAGGATATCTGGAAAAAATACAGAAGTGTTCAAAAAGGATGTAAAAGACAAAAATTATTGCATAAACACTGCAATGAAACCTTCAACATGAACCATTATTTTATAGTGAACACTAAAATGTTTTGGTGTGTAGACTCTGTGTGCTTACCCAAAACAAACAAACACAAGCAAAACCCCTCAAGTTTAGGAAAAGATTTAAATCCACTTTTCTTTTGTTCTTTTCTTAAACCTCCTTTTCTTTTGTTGGCACATTTTCAGATATAGTCTATTAAGTTTAAAAATGCCCAGGATGTTAGGTTTTCCTTTCAATTACAATGTAATATGTTTAAACGCATCTTTTAAAATAGAGATACTGTCTATAGAATTGTATTGTAAACACTGTGCCCATAAAACTGTTTTTACCATAGTTATTATATAGAACAGATGTTTTAATCTTATAGAAAAGAATTAAAATCTAATGGGTGGTTTGGGGAATTGCACATCTGTTTTGATTAGACAGACTTTTTCTATTTCATTTTATGTTATCTTAAAAATATTCCAGGAGAATGCATTTGTTATTAATTTACTCAAATCTAAAATGTGTATCTATTATATATACTTCTGGATTATGGCAATGAAATTTGAAATGTTATGGCAAGAGTGTTTCAGCATTGAACCTTAAGTTGTCTCAACATATAAAGAGGAAAGAGATATCGATGGCACAGAGGTGAAGAATGAATGTTAAATAGGGAATGGTCATGGTTTATATCAGTTGACCATCCATAACATGCTTTTTTTTCCCCATAACATGCTTTTCTTTCATCCAATACCTTGGCAAAACACTGGGAAAAAAATACCCTTGTCAGGCACAAAGTCATCTTTGCCATAATTTGTCAGTGTTCTAATATGTAGGAAATGCCTGATTAAACCATCTACCAGTTGATCTTTTCTGGCTTCAACTTTATACAATTTTTCAAAGTTTCTTTAGAGAAAATTCCAGATTATGAGTATAGAGATTTTATTGGGACGGTGGTTTGAATATTTATAACAGCATTTGTAAAGTAGAAATACATTAATATCAATAAGTCAATTCTTTTTAATAAGAATTAATTGGCCAAAGAACTTAACCTATTCCAAGAGAGCCGTGGGGTTTCTATGTCCAAATCAAAAATGTAATCTGACTTGATTGCATGTTACTTTTTTTTTTAAAGATTTATTTTATTTATTTGATAGAGAGATCACAAGTAGGCAGAGAGGCAGGCAGAGAGAGAGGGGGAAGCAGGCTCCCCGCTGGGCAGAGAGCCCGATGCGGGGCTCGATCCCAGGAACCTGAGACCATGACCTGAGTTGAGGTTAGAGGCTTAACCCACTGAGCCACCCAGGCGCCCCACGTGTTACTTTTATAGATTTCATTCTTATACTAACAATAAAAAAAATTCAGTAATCACTTTTTTTTTTTAAGATTTTATTTATTTATTTTTTTTTCTTTTTCTTTTAATTTTTATTTTTTTATAAACAAATTTTTATCCCCAGGGGTACATAACCAAGTTGAAATAAAAAAAGCTATTAGTGAGGTGCAATCAAAAATGGAGGCTCTTACTGCTAGGATAAACGAGGCAGAAGAAAGAATTAGTGATATAGAAGACCAAATGACAGAGAATAAAGAAGCTGAGCAAAAGAGGGACAAACAGCTACTGGACCACGAGAGGAGAATTCGAGAGATAAGTGACACCATAAGACGAAACAACATTAGAATAATTGGGATTCCAGAAGAAGAAGA
>PISX010016683.1:0-45491 GCA_004024625.1 Mellivora capensis
GGGCTTAGCCAAGTGACTTCTTTGGTCAACAGAATAGTAGCCAATTAGATGTCAGCAAAGGATGGGAAAATTCTTATGCAAGCAAGAGAAAGGAAGGGCCAGTGCACAGGATTTATTCCATCTACAGATCTGGAACACGGAGGCCTCCATATGAATGAACCCAAGCTAATGCAGCAGAGATCATGCCGATGAGAACTGAGGCTCACTGGCCAATAGGCTGGTGACCACTAGTCCTGGGATGAGGCCATCCCAAACTGTTGAATGGATAAATAAACAATGGTAGTTGTACACATCCGTTTTATCCATGTTGATAAATGCAGCAAGCTGTGTGAATCTCAAATGCATTATGCTAAGTGAAAGAAGCCAAGGCAAAAAGGCCATATACTGGAGAGTCCGTTTATGTGTCATTCTGAAAAAGGGAAAGGAATAAAGACAGAGAACATATCGGTAGTTTCCAGAGGTTAGGAGTAGGAGAGTGTTTGACTACAAAGGAATAGCACAGGTAATCTGGAGGGATAATGGAACTATTCTGTGTATTGACTATGGTCGTAGATTTATGACACTATGCATCTGTCAAAATTCATAGGACTATACCAAAAACAAATGAATTTTATGCATGCAACCCAAAACAAAAATTGAACAATTCTCTTTCTCCATGTTAACTGTGAAATCATGAAGAATTGATAGGAGTTGAACTGAAGTAGGACCTGGGTTATTTGGATTCTGGCTCTGTTCTTTACTACCTGAGTGACTTAAGTAAATACCATAATGTTTCTGAGCCTCAGTTTATAATATGTAGAATGGAAATAAGAATACCCACCTGACACTTCGACGTCCTCATCTGTGAAATGAGGCAAGTAATACTCTCGAGGGTTATGGCTGAAATTTAAATGAGATAATGTCTGTAGAAAGTTTGGTACAAAGTGCTCAATAAAAGAAGAGGATGATGTTCTAGATGCTCATGAAAATGATGATGATAATGAAAATGATAATCTTCATTGGGGGGCACTATTTGGGTAAAATTTATGCCTCTAAGAAACAGATAAGGTTCTCTGGGTTTTTATTCTAAATTTATATTGTGTCATGTATACTTCCTGAAAGATCCTTGCACCCCATGGGTAATGAGACTTTCAACAAATGGAGGCTTCCAAGATGAATGAATTCAGCATATATATGTATAGAGTACCTCCTTTATACAAAACACTGTCAAACAGATGTTCCATGTAATACTTGCACTTACAATACCAAAAATATCTCTCACAACAAACTACAATGATATGTTTTAGATCTTTGATTTATTCCTTAATTTAGGATATCCCACTGTAATCCTACTTGTTACCTCTGACTTGGTCATCCTTGGGAATCTATAGGTTCTAAGCCTTAAAACCTCATGGTATTCTGGAGTCTCTGTATTTATGACTATGACTTTTTTTTTTTTAAGATTTTTATTTATTTATTTATTTGACAGAGAGAGAGAGAGAGATCACAAGTAGGCAGAGAGGCAGGCAGAAAGAGGGAGGAGGAAGCAGACTCCCTGCTGAGTAGAGAGCCCGATGTGGAGCTCCATCCCAGGACCCCGGGACCATGACCTGAGGCGAAGGCAGAGGCTTTAACCCACTGAGCCACCCAGGTGCCCCTATGACTATGACTTTTTCGATGAAAGCTATTTATATTATTTTGGTTTCCTTGTCTATCAAATCCTTAGAATCAAAGAAATCATCTAAAATCACTGAATCTGGGCTCCTAGGTGGCTCAGTGAGTTAAGCCTCTGCCTTCAGCTCAGGTCCTGATCTCAGGGTCCTGGGATCGAACCTACATCAGGCTCTCTGCTCAGCAGGGAGCCTACCTCTCCCTCTCTCTGCCTGCCTTTCTGCCTACTTATGATCTCTCTCTCTCTCTGTCAAATAAATTAATAAAATCTTTAAAAAAAAATAAAATCACTGAATCTTTGGATGATTCATGCTCAAAATATTAGACATGGTACTAGCTCACATCTGAATACAGTGCAGTCCCGAAAGATAGAGAGCAATTCTTTTTTTTTTTTTTTAAAGATTTTATTTATTTATTTGTCAGAGAGAGCACAGGCAGATAGAGCAGCAGGCAGAGGCAGAGGGAGAAGCAGACTCCCTGCTGAGCAAGGAGCCCGATGTGGGACTCAATCCCAGGACGCTGGGATCATGACCTGAGCCGAAGGCAGCTGCTCAACCAACTGAGCCACCCAGGCGTCCCTAGAGAGCAATTCTTTACTGTTGGGGGCAAAAAGGGGTCACGGCTCCCTTGTCCTTCCTAATAAACAACTTCTTAGCTTAGGACTGATGGAGTGAACCAGAAGGAAGAAGAGAGAAAAGTCAACTTACACATGCGGCTGGGTAAAAATTCTATGTTCACATCTAGGAAAGAACTCATAAATATGTATATATTGATATTAATATTAAACCAGCTATCATCTACTGGAAAGAGTACTAAGTTAGGAGTTAGAAGAACTGGGCTCTAGACCTGGCTGCAGACCAAAATCTCCCCATCCCATCTATCAGAATCCTACACCAGAGTAAATCTGTTTAATCCAACTATTTACATAACTGGCCATTTTGCCTACTTTGGGTCCAGCAAACCTTCACATTGCTAAACAAAATCTCATTTCCATGGTTAATCTAATTTGTAAAATTTGTCCTCCTTAATTTAAAGAAAGCACCATCCTAATGAAACAGCACTTTTTAAGCCAAAGGATCAGATGACTCCTGGGTACAGAAGGAAGCACTTAAAAGGCATCCTCGTATCAAAGTGGTTTCATGCATGCTTGAAGCTTTAGGCAAAGAATAAACTTTTAGCTTCAACTTGATGGGCGACATAAAAATTTCTTGGTGAATGGGGAAGAAAACTGATTCTCAGTATTCTTAAAGGTCCTCCCATAAAGAAGTAGGCAAAAATTTTGACCACAGGAAAAATTATCAATGCCAAGGGGAAGAAAAAGCAAACTAATTAAAGTTCCAAACATTGAGAAGTAATAAAGGGTCTTGGATAAGTATGGAAATAGTACTTTATTCACCTTTATTATTCTAGAAAAAATAATATGGAATAAAGCGTAGTTAATTTATGTTTTTAATTGCATAACCAAGTAATTGATATTTTTTAAAAGAGGGATACTCAAAAGTAGATCACAATGGGATTTTTTCAATAGGCTCCATAAGAAGTAAATTATAAAGTCCCCATCTGTGCCTCACAGGGGAAAAAAAAAATCCATTACCATTTGCTCTTTATTGGCATTATAGTTCTTCAAAATGGCTTACAACCGAGCTTATATTTCACACATGAACGTCTGATTGAGCTCACCTATTGTGATCTGCTTTAAGTGCCCACATTTTTAGTAGCAGCCGTAGATTGCAAAAACCAAGGCTTTTATAATGTTTTAAAATAATTGAGGGAGCTTTTCCTTTGTTTTGCTCTCATTTTGTCTCACTTGAATGTTAAACAGAAATTACTCAAGTTTGAAAAATCCAGGTTTGAAAATGGAAGCTTGCTTATCTCACAGGTTTTAGACCGCCTCTCCTATCTGTTTCTTGTGACAAGGCTTCTCTGAGACCAACACGGGACTACTTAGCCTTGCTTGCTGTCCCCTCCCTCAGGGCCCTGACACAGACACCTGCTCAGCAAAGGGCCTTGGGTGCTGGTGACCCGTGCTGGCAACTGGGGCATCCACCCACTGGATTGTCTTGATAAACCAGAAGATATCCCTGGAATGCTCTAGCCTCTGCTCCCATTGTTATCTCATAGGATAGAGAGATGGAAAGCTCATTATATGAAAGTGGTAGCTGGGAGAAATAGAAACAACCAGACTTAGGGCAAAAGAGAAAGTCTGGAGACAAGTGATAGTTCAGGTTATCCCACGGAGGCATGAGTGAGTTCTTTAACCTTTTAAAGTGCAAAGTATGTATTCACTTAAAAATCTTCCTGTGCTGCGCCTGGATGGCTCAGTCCTTAAGCGTCTGCCTTCAATTCAAGTCATGACCTCAGGGTCCTGGGATGGAGCTCTCTGCTCAGCGGGAAGCCTGCTTCTCTCTCCCACCCCCCCAAGCCCCTCCCTTGTGTTCCCTCTCTCACTGTCTTTCCCTGTCAAATAAATAAATAAAATCTTTAAAAAAAAATCCTCTTGTGACATCCTAGGTCCTATCAAAGGCTGTTGTCTATTTCTCATTCTTCAGGCAGAAGCCCTTGTAAGCCATTCCAAACAGAAACATTTTATCGTGTCTTTAAATCGTGTTAATATACTAGTTGCCAAACTCCTTTACGGATCCACGTTACTACTTAACAACCTTAGTTTCCAGGAAAATTTTCCTAAATACAGTTAACTCCTTCAGACAGTAAGACAGAATGGCAGGGAGGTCTACTCAGATTCAAGTCCCAGCTCTACACTGATAAGCTGCCTGAGTCTCATTATCCTCACCTGTACAGTGAAAACGCCAGCTTGAGGAGATAACCTGTGTTAAGAGCTTCTAGCGGAGAATCTGTGCCAAAGGAAATACAGGTCATATCTACCGATGTTACAGAATCTAGCACTTGATCTTTTCTAATCTGTAAAGGCAATAATAGAGGAAGAACATTAACACCCTTCATGGACTTGAAAATAAGCACCATTTTCAGTCTTCTCTTTTCTGATCCCTTAAATGTACAGAGTCTGTCAAAAATTATGACAATGTGCTTAACAATCAAGCAAAATTTTTAGAAGAGATTGCTCTTATACCAAAAATGGTTCTAAGAAATGAAGCATTTATAAGAAAAATAAAGTCTGCAATAATTTTTACATGCCTAAATAAGGGAATTTGGGAGGTTTATTCCAAAGGAAGAATAAAGAGAAAAATGTGTTCGTATACATAAAATTATGTATTGGTGTATGGGGGGTATGAGAGCAGAGAGAAAAAGAGGAGAATTTTTTAGAAAGAAGAACGTACATGTTCCCAGCAAGCAACATTTTTTAATAGAAGAAATGAAAATTCAGTCCTAATTAAATGCTAATTAGATAGTAAAATGTGTTTTTATTCTATTGTTAATTTTCCATTACATTAACCTCCTCATCAAAACTTATGCTTATATACTAAAGTTTTCTAATGACAGAACTTCATGAAAAAAGTTTAGAATGCTTCATCTGCATAAAATGTAGGTCTTCCTACTGGGTTATTTCATGCTCTATAGAGAAAAAATATATATACATAAAGTAATTAAGCATAAAAGTAGCTATTGTGACTCAAGCGAGTATCTTCCACAGACCCCATTCTAGATAAGACAGTAAGATTAGATACATATCCACCACCATCTAGAGGGAAAAATGTTTTATATCATTTATTTAAATCATCCAGAGCCACATCCAAAATATATTTTTACAGAAAGAATGGGGTCTGAACATATTTCAACCTTTGAAAGCACCATAACATGGTCCCCTTCCTCCTTTCAGATCCAATGCCTGACTTCCCCGTCAGAGTCTGGAGAACAGAATCTTTGTCACCTTCTAATTCGCAACATCTCAGGGGAACTTAGCACGTGGTTGGCACGCAGGACATGTGCTGAGAACCAAACACGTCCCACAAGTTCATTCACTGTTTTCCAGTACAACTTGGGCATTTTCCCATTGACATTTATGCTCCCGTGATTTTTTTCAACAAGGAAAAGCCTTCATCCTTTTTCCTTTCTCTCTGCCCATATCAGTTCAATCTGTTGTGAAGGATGAAGGCGAGTATCACCTCCCTCTTGAAGGTGGCCATCCGAACTGCTTCTGACTCCCCACTGGCTGCGCTCAGACTTCCTTCAGGAATTAACTGTCCCAACCAGGTCTGGAGTCCTAGCACCACATGGCAGTGTAGGGGATGGCAGGACCTTTCCAATACGTCTGGAAGCTGGACATCTGAGTCCGGAAGCAAGACTTAGAGGCAGTTATCACAGCTTTACGTGTGAAAACATGAGTCTGAACCTAGATCGTCCACAGGGAAAATGTCATTGGAGCCTAATGGAAAGCCAAGATACAGGGTGACTCAGACAATGGCAGGCCCCTGAGGAGAGGAATGTATCACTCGGTTGTCTCTATTTAGAAAACCTGATTTTCAAATAGAGGGGATTTCGGTTCCCCGGGGGTGCAAGTGGACTAGAGATGGGAACAAGGTGTGAGCCGATGGGGACGCAATTTGGGCCTAGACCTTCTGGAGTCATCAGGAAGAGGATTTATTCAGGGCGATAGCAATAAAAGAGGATAAAGAGTTTAGGACCTGAGGGAAGGCCTTTCTGCAGCGACGCACATTTTCTGAATTCCAAGTAAGTTAGTTGTTAACACCTCACAGTATGTCACGTGCAGAGTGTCCATGAATATAGAACACTTAGTTCCCAGAGCAAAGTGAGAGAAGTTGAGGGATCTTGTAGTGACTTTCTCTTCCATGGGGAAGTCCTCAGGGCCTGACACGCTGTGCCTTCATAGCTCTCAATAGTGGCGGTTCTGCATTTTGTATTCTATCTGAATGATTTTCATTAGCGCCAGGGATCATGTCTGCCCTCTCCTTGGCTGTGTTCCCAGCACCCTAACGTTGGGCCCAATATCAAGTAAGAACTTTGTGCATGACTTGAGCAAACACAAGGTCTCAGAAAGAATCAGCCGAAGTTGCTACAGACAAGAATGCCATACAACAGCAGCAACCACATACATGGACGGAAGTTCTGTCCGAAACAAATCCTGAGAAGTTACTGTTGTCCAATAGATTTTTTTTTTTCTAATTGGAGTTTTAAGAGTGCATGTGAGTTACCCATCTTAACACTGTCAAAGACTCTTTCTGGAACTGCTTGGCCTTTATCCCAAGCAGCCTCCCTGGGTGGTAGGATATGTTCTGAATATACTCTGTTTATGAAATCTCAGTCTCTTTAACCAGTAAATTGGGTAGGTGGGATTGACACTTGACAGTCCTAAATACAACACGATTATGTTCTTATGAATCAGTAACCAGCCGAAATTCATTGCCTGAATAAATGATTCGTGGGCTCACACCTACTGAGTAGCTCGGACAACCAGCTCCCACTCTCCAACCTGAGCTCTTGCCATGGCACACCTCCTGGAATCACGTCGTGGTGTGGGGTTCACTTAGCTCCTTGCCAGGGCATGCTAGCTACGGGTTTTACACGTGTTTTCCAAGGAAAAGTCTGCAGTGCTTGTTCAGTGTCAACACACAGCCTTTGCACTATCCTTCACAGTGTTTGTAGAACACACATAACTGATCTTCACATTGCGTGAGGAACACAGGCCACATCATGTTGCTCCCATTTTATAGGTGACAGATTCAAATGTCTGAGCTGAAAAATACTGGCTGAAGATCAAGCAGCTGGTGGAAGAAAAAGCCGGTCTGGTTAATTCAATATGCACAAGACTGACTTTGATTTCAATGTTGAGAATCATCAATTTGTTTCAAATAATGCATCTCAATTAAAGGAGCAGGGATTATTTAATTTGGGGTAGGGGGAAACAGAGCATTTACACATGGGAAATACTCAAAGGGTTAACAAGCCCACAAATAAAGGAAACGAACATTGTGTAGGGGCGCCTAGGGGGCTCAGTCCGTTAAGCATCTCCCTCTGGCTCAGGTCGTGATCCCAAGGTCCTGGGGTTAAGTCCTGCATCAGGCTCCTTGCTCAGCGGGGAGTCTGTGTGTCCCTCTGCTCCTCCCCCTGCTTGTGTGCTCTCTCTCTCTCTTTCTCTCAGTCTCTCTGTCTCTGACAAATAAATAAATAAAATCTAAAAAACAAAACAAATTAAAAAGCCCACTGTGTAAATGCTGTCCCAAGACTGGATAACCCTCTCTTTGTGCACGTGGATTTTAGCCGTGATTATTTTTTCCAGAAGTTCGATGTGCAAATGATCCCCTTCACTCAAATAAATGGGACAAGGAGATGCTGTAGCATTGCCATCCACGCCGTGACCCACGGGCTGTCACACGTAATACCCTGTAACGTTGCCGACTAGAGTTAGGTTAAAACATCGAATTTTAACAACACATTTGCTAGACGTTCCACTGACTGGGACTTTGCCAGATGCCTTTCAAAGATCCAAATCCACTCCTTCCTCCTTCCTCTGGGACTGTGTCATTTGCCAGGACTTCCTTTGCTAGCAGAATCTGGGAAGCTATAAAGTCACACCATTGCATCGATGCGCAGTTTGCCACTAAGAAGCCCTCATTTCATGGATCGAACTCATAGCTGAAAACTAGCAGCAACCTGCCTGGGGGGAAAACACTCATTTTGCTAAAGCTGCCAAACAATCCTTCCTGGCCCGGACTCCTGAGTTCTCAGGCACCTGAGGGATTGCCTCGCTCCTGTGGAAACTAAGGCATAATTTTAACAATTTAGGCCTACCAGAGTTAGACTGCGATTGTCAGTACTAATGGATTAAGACTCAGACTCTGTAGAAATCCGTGGCCCAGTACTGAAAATATTCTATGGAATTTTTAATGAATTGCCCTAGCCAAAGTGGTTTTTTTCCAAAGAAGGACACTGATACCATTCTCATTGTGAGTTAGTACAATAGTACAATAGTACAAATACCTATTGTATTGTAAGCTGGGTGGCTTTCTGAGGTCAAAAAGTATAATTTCTACAGAGGGCAAGGGGAGTCAAGTCTACAACTTATTGAAGTGACAATGAACCCCTCTGTGATAAGAAAGTGTCTTTGTCAATGGACTGCTGCAATTAATGACCACTCATTTCCTCGGTGCAATAAAGCGTAACCTACATCTTCATGTAAAAGTAAGTTCTTGGTTTGCTTTGCTTGCCTTGCAATTTTACATCAAATGATCCATTATTTCCACTGGAAAGGTTCTTCCTGGGAACTAAACTGAAAGTCTGAAATGACTTATCCAAAAGTCTTGGTTTAGAAGGGTTCTAAATTTCCAAACTGGCAGAATGCCATAAGACATGGGAGCAAAAGAGATTGGTATAATCTCTGCCCTCTCCATGAGATAAAGGGTCCAAAAAATACTGCTAAGTAGATGAGATTTCTGATAGTCACTCTAAGAACTCTAGTAACTCTTATGAAGTCATATTGATTTTTAAAATAAAGAATTTTAACATAGAAATCTTCTTCATGTATTTATTTATTTATTTATTTATTATGTTAGTCACCATACAGTACTTCATTAGTTTTTGATGTAGTGCTCCATGATTCATCATTTGCATATAACACCCAGTGCTCCATGCAATATGTGTCCTCCTTGATACCCATCACTGGACTAACCCATCCCGTCCCCCCACCCCCTCCCCTCTAAAACCCTCAGGTTTTTCTTTTTCCCCAGAGTCCATAAAACTAAATCTGGCCAGAAGAATTATCTAATCATATTTTATCTACTTAGTGACAGAACATTCAATATAAGACTTTCTTATTTTTCAAAATTCATCTACAATTCTATAGGTTTATAGAGGTTACTCCAGTTATCTGGAGCAAAAAGGGATAATATTTGAGATAAAACATAGCACCTCACACAACTGACATTTAATTATTACAAATAGCTCCATACTGACTATCTTTCTTGTGATATTTTAGAATAACCCAGGATTACTTTCTTAAGCTAATTTTCTAGAAGCAGAATTTTTGAGTCAAAGGAAATGCATGAATTCTACAATTTAAAAAAAAAATGCTAAATTGTTTTCCAGAATTCACTTGCCCTAACAGCAAGTATAAGAATGCTTATTTTCCTAACCAAAATCAATAATAGAGACTATAATTTTTTAAAATCCCTTCAAAAAGTGGGAAAGGGAATTGCTAAAAGGTATATTTTAAGATCAAAAGGTGAAGGACAATAAAAGACAGAGAAAGAACAGGGGTCTTAGTTATCATTTTATCCTTCTGCATCAGAACTTTGGCTATTTTGACTTTTAATTGTGAGGAAAGTGGAGGGAAGTCATCCAAATAAAGATAAAAATGCAATGAAATGCTCTACTCCATTTTAGCTAGTTTTCAGGATTACTCAGTGGTCTCACTGGAAAGTCCAATAGGACTTTCAGGTCATATACATCACTAATAAAAATATTTAAGTACTTACACAGAAACCCAAAAGTCAGCTGAAATTTAGATGAAAACACCTTTTCAAGCAATAGATGAATTATGCCTGCTTATTGAAATATTTGTGAAGACAAAATATTATATGCACAAATATGGCAGGGGGGAGAAGAGAATATAATATATATTATTAAATTCTTCCTGTATGGTGAGTGCTGTGAAGTGTGTAAACCTGGTGATTCACAGACCTGTACCCCTGGGCCTAATAATACATTATATGTTAATAAAAAAAATTCTTCCTTTGCTTACTTTCAGCATGTTTAGAAGCAGCACTGCTGTTTTCAGATGGTTAGGACAGCAGCAGTTATTTCTTAGGTCTAATAGGTACCAACAGTCCACTAGGAGTAAATAAATGGCAACATCATATAGCATAGGACCATGAGTTTCCTATATTTTAACCACATTAATCAAAATGGTTTGGATCATCCAAAAAGCCTTATTTATACTCAAATCAAACTACAACTAAACCACTATGGAAAGGCAAGAAGCTTTAGAGACACAAGTCACAGGCAAAACAGCAGAGAGGGAAATGCAGCATTCATGCTTTCTCAGATTTACAGCCTTTCTTTTCATGTATGCCCAACTTCCACCAGAATTTCCCAACTGGGTCATGTCAAAACTAAATCCTATCAATGCCCAGTCAATTGTTCTTGGAAGCCTCATGCCAGTAAAGTCTACTTTAGTTTCTAATACAAGGTCATCTCTTTCTTAAAATCACTGAGTAGATTCTGTAGATATATCCTTCAAGGGTTTTGATAGACTAAAGTAAAAGGAAATTTAAGTCTTAGAACACACTCAATGTTACTAGGAATGACTTTTGAACGACTTTTAGAATGACTTTGAAATGATTACACTCATACACACACGCGTGCGCATGCTCTTAACTCTATTTATTTTTACACCCAGACTACAAATACAAATTGATAAATTCTTTCATCTTTATTGGCCATTTTGTTAATTTGAATACCTTTTGAAGCCACATATTTTCCATTTTTAAATTTAAGGCATAATTACCAAAACAGTAAAATGCAGCCATTTTAATGGACAGTTCCGCAAATAGTGTTCAATGCAGAGAATGAACTCATTTCTGCTATAATCCAGATATAGAATATTTCCATTACCTCCACAAAATTCCTTTTTGCTCCTTTGTAATAAAGTCACTCTTGCCCCTGACAATCACTTTTCCTTAGCTTTGCTTTCTTCAGAATATTTTATAAATCGAATGATATAATATGTAGTCCAGTTTATTTTACTTAGGTTGGTATATTTCAGATTTGCCCATTTTGTGCATATCAGTAGTTCATTCTTTTATATTACTGAACAGTATTTCATTTTGTGGACATACCACCATTTATCCATTCCAAAACTGAAGGGTATCTTTTTTTTTAAGATTTTATTTATTTATTTGACAGACAGAGATCACAAATAGGCAGAGAGGCAGGCAGAGAGAGAGAGAGAGAGAGAGAGAGAGGAGGAAGCAGGCTCCCCGCTGAGCAGAGAGCCGATGCGGGGCTCGATCCCAGAACCCTGGGATCATGACCTGAGCCAAAGGCAGAGGCTTTAACCCACTGAGCCACCCTGGCGCCCCGGTATTTTTTAATTTTATAGATCTCCTTTTTGTCATTAAGAAGATTTAAGGCTGTACGGTCATGTTTTCCATTTTTAGACCTTTGAATCCCTCTTAAACTATGCTATGGTTTTGAGATTATACTTATCTTTGAATTATTTTTACTCTTCTGATACAGCCCAGATTTCATTCTCTTACTATGAACTTGAAGGTAGCATCACTTCCTTCAATGGCTACCTCACATCCACATTTAAAGCCTATTTTTCTTCAAATAAAGGCACACTCATAAGAGAGTACATTGGAGTTCCTAATAATAGAGCCTGTTTGAACTTATTACTGCATCCTTTAAAAATCAGACATTGATAAATGGAAAGATGTTTGATTTTACCTTTATATCTAGGCAAACACCTGAGATTTATTTCTTTCACAGAAAGGAGATAGGACAAGAATTCCTTCCCTCACTATTCCCTTACTATTGGAAGTTTTCCATTGTGCCATAATGAATGTAAATGCTAGCTATTGTTTTAAAAATAAATGTCTTCACGCAAATTGGTTTTAATAAAATATTAACTATAGCTCTTACTTAACAGAGTGTTACCCAAGGTGATCTATCTGTCTTTATGTGTGTTTTACTCTTTTGTAAATACTTCATAAAGTTGTGGTTTTATTAGATTGTAATTGGTTATATACATCAAACAACCTGGAAACATTAAAAAAAAAAAAAAAGAATCAAAAACACTATCTCAGGATGAAGCCAGAATAGAAACAAGCATATAAAACTCAAATTATATCAAATCTATAAAAAAGCATATCCCTAGTTAAATAACATCTATTGCTCCAGCTACTTAATTTTAACACAAAACATGTGATGTGAATTCACAAGCACAAAAATGTCTAAAGGTATTCGTTGAGCTGACAGCTTTCTCCTTCAAGCAGAAAATCAGGTATTTGTTAGAAATATAAATGGGAAATATATTAGTACAGAGTTCAGAGAAAATAATGAACTCACCCTCTTAAAAAGAAGAATATCACTAAGAGAAATCAAGATGCATCTACTTATGGCATTTTGTATCTTTTTAGAGAAATGATAGTAAAAGCTAATGTCTTCTGTATATGACTAAATATTATTTAAAGTATATAACTGCGTATAACCTAAAATACACTTTTTCCCCGTTTTTAAAGCAAACACTCATACACAGAGACTCACGTGCATATCTACATATTCATAAATTTATTGTTATAATGTTCAGTTAATCAATATTGTTTTTCTCAATCCCAGAAAATCTAATCAGAGTGAAAGGCATTTTATGTTGATTGATTAAGGCAGGGCTAAGTTATATACTGACACATGTTTCTATCATTGAATGTTAGAATATAGAGGAAAAAAGCAAAGCAAAAAGGCAATGACATTTTGATAAGTCCTTGTCAAAGAAGGGAAAGATAGCCTAGTCTACAAAAATGAAAGAGAGATAAATCACTGAAAATAATTTACCATAGTTATCAGGAGTAAATTCTAGAAACTTCTTTAACATTTCCACGAGTGCACAGAAAGCAGAATAGGCTGAAATTAAAAACAACAGCATGCAATAAAAGGGAGATATATGAAATGAGGAATGAATTCAAGTGTATTAAAATTACTACAAAATGCAAAACCAGAATTAAAATCCCCATTGGAGGGCAGAAATTTACATTTCAGAAAACACACTAAAAAAACTGGAGCACATGGAAAGTTCTCCCAGAATTCAGAAGAAAAACTAAAGATACTAAAACAAGAAAACCACCAGAAATATGGAGAGCAGAAAATAGTTCTCTAACCCACAGGCTGTAGTTGTCCTTGAGGAAGAAGCAATAACTGAAACAGAAGTCATAATAAAAGAAAATGAAACTAAGTCTTTAATTCAAGAAATCTCCTTGAAGTTCTTACTATGCATATAATCACAAATTTCATTCCAGCCAGAAAAAAACAGAAAGTGACATATATGTAGTGTTATATATGTATCTTGAAAGGAAAAAGAAAGTAATAATAATAATAATTGTAATAAAAAGGCAAAGGGACAGGGGTGGGAGAAAAAGAGAGAGACAGATAAAGAGAGAGAGAAATAAGAAAATAGGCTATCCCCCAAATCACAACAATAATGAAATATGTTGCCTGGGTTTAGCTTTCCTGGGATATTAAATTCAAAAGGACAGAAGCTTAATGTTGACAGAACTTTGTGAATAACTTAGTGAGTTGTCAACCCCCTTGCTGTTTATGGTGTATTAAAGCAACAGAAGGGCTAAAACCACGGTATGCTAAGGCTCAGGACATATCACATACATGTACTCATGTTTATAAATATTCTTTCAGATCTACTACAGTCAGTCTTGAACAGAAACACATTTACAACTCAGGGCTCAGAGAAGACTAGACTGGTGAATCCACCTTTACTGGATTTCAATCTCAAAGCAAATAATTCCATACTGTTTTGTGCAGGGGGCTGCTGGACTTTGCACCATTCCTGCAGCTTTTCTTCTGGATCTGTCCTGCTCCCACTCACAGGAAATGAGTTTCTGAAGCTGCATTCATGCCCACAGTTCAAACAGAATGTTTTGCAATTTTAATGATTATTTCATACAATAGATGGTGTTCATTATTCTATTCTTGGTAATATTCCTTAAATAACAATACCGAACATGGAGCTAGAATTATTAATCAAAACATTCTTTTCTTCCTTTCATAAAAGCCACGTTGTTACAGTAATCAACACTGTCACAGTTCTTGAGGAACATTCTTTTGGGGGGCACATCTGAAACCTACTGAATGGCATATGTCATTTTTCTTTTAAGGTGCAGACTAATAATTCATCCAGAAACAAATATTTCTAACTTATCTTCCATCTAGAACATGAATTAATTCTGTTTAAAATCAATATATGATATATAGTCGTAACTACAAAAAACAACATTCAAAAAAGAAATGAGATAGTGTGGAAATGTATTAAAATAGAAAATGCAAGTAGTAGTTATCCGTAAATAATGGAACATTAGGCATTCTTTTTCTTCCTGAATTTTCTTTTTCCCATTTTTTAATGAGTACACTTTCATTGAATATTTTTGAAAAACATATAAAGCAAATTTGCAAATGCCCAAGCTCACACTACTGAGATAAATGCAAATCAAATCAATGAGATATCACTTCTACTCAAAAGATAAGCAAAAACTTAGGGTCAGAAAGCACTGAGATAGCAGAGCAATAGGCACTCTGGTATCCTGCAGGGAGGAATGAAAATTACAACATGAGGACCTGGTTAAACTGATGATTTGTGTTTAGGCCATGCTCTATCCATTTCGCTCTTAGTAAGTTTTGAGTAGCATGCGTATAGGAGATACATATACAGGCTCATTATATATATACATATATATATTTATGTATCTGTGTGCATATAAATATACATACAGACTTTCTCTATATATAAATATGTGTATATCAATATATAGATATAGACAGATAGATAGGCTTATTGTGCCAGAGCCTGTAGTAATAAAAACTAGAAATAACATAAATGTCCATTCTTCTGCATAACATACTGTAAAGAAACGAAAATAAGTGAACTAGAGCCTCATGTGTCAATACGGATAAGTCTCAAAAACATTAGGTTCAGCAGAAAAATCAATAATAGTGTGATACCATACATATTTAAATTTTATGTACTAATATTTAAAGAAAGCTTAAATATGCAAAACAATACCATACTGTTTATAGGTCCATAAATATAAAGTATAAAATGATTATGGGGAAAAATAAACATCAAATGTTGCAATGCAGAGGGCAAGAGAGAACCGGATTGGCAAGAGATACACAGGTGTTTGGGTTTTTTTTTTTTATATATGTATTTTCTGCATGCTTGAAATAGATCAAAATAATAATAATACCCTATAAAATAACAAATCTTCTTAATTTAAACAACCCTTTCAATTATAAAAAGAGAAAAGTGGTTTGAAAACCAAGGTACCTAGATTCCAATTTTTAGATTCTGTCTCTTTTGATTCTTCATCCTCTGGTATCTTTTAAAAATTATAAATCTGTCCCCGTTGGAGCTGATCTTTTTTTTTTTTTTTAAAGATATTATCTATTTATTTGACAGAGAGAGAGATCACAAGTAGGCAGAGAGAGAGGAAGGGAAGCAGGCTTCCTGCCTAGCAGAGAGCCCGATGTGGGGCTCAATCCCAGGACCCTGGGATCATGACCCGAGCCAAAGGCAGAGGCTTTAACCCACTGAGCCACCCAGGTGCCCCTGGAGCTGATCTTTTAACAAGCCCTCTTTAAGCTCTATTGATTTGTCCTGAAGAACAGCTTGGTCAATGTCTCTGCAAATAAAGATGTTTAACACATGTATATTTTAATTGATCGAAGCAAGAAAAGCTTAAGTGAACTACGGAATTGAAATATCCTGTTGGTAATAAAATCAATTAAAATGGGAAGAATAGAAGAGTAAAATTACCTGTAATGATTTTGAAATTCCATGCAGGAGAGAAATGACTGTATGAAAATGGTAAGGTCTATCATATAAGCTGCTACCCTTAAAAATAAAATCTAAACTCCAGATTCCAGTCAATGCCAAAAATTACAAGGAGCTAGATATAGGCCAACAATTTTAGTAAAAAAAGAGCACTGGCTTGGCTAAATTCTTCATGATCACATTCTATAGTTTCATAAACTTTCCAAGTTAGACAAGTTGAAAGATTGGGAGGAAAAAATATTAAAAAGGTTTTACAATTACCTTTAAGGCATTACTATAAGTCTCAATTTGCTAATTGACTTTTGGTGTGTTAATAGATTTGAATCTATTAATATACACGTGAAGTAATGCCCTAATTTGTTTTAGTGCTTTCTTTTAATGGAACTACAATGGAGCATGGAGCATGTATAGAAAACTATTCATTCACTCATTAACATGCCTAATAAACATTCCCTTTTCCTTATACCCCAATGGGTTTTAAAGAAAAGGCTACGTGAAGAATTTTAAAGTCATATAAACCTCTAGACAGAGAAGGAAAATCAAATGAGAACTATCCTCCAGGTAACCATTCCCCATTATTATGTTACACTGCATCATTCTACATAGGTTTTTTTCACTATTTCTAATCTGTATTGAAAAATAGAAAGACATTAAGAACTGATTAAACACTTTCCCCATTTCAGACTAGCAATTCATTTCTTCTGCTAGAAAAAGAAACTATCTTATTGAGATAGTAGACTCACCAATAGAATTTATGATGAATGTTGGCTTGCTCAGGGGTTAGCTTGTGGGAGAGACACAAAATTATTATCCTCTAATCCCTGGCATTTTGGTGTGATCATTCCAGGTAGAAATGATATCTCTTTCCTCTGATAATTTAAGACACCTGAAATTTACAGCTTTGTATTGTCATCTTTTGAATAATATATTTTATCTATGCCAATAATAACCATGAAGATTTGAGTAGCGTTTTAGAATACATGGTCACATGGCTGATGTGAGACAGTACTGTGGCTTCACCCAACTCTTCAAGGAGAAGAACAGCTATGAAGACAACATCAAGGTCCAGAAAGACTGAACGCTCAGGGCTCCAGACAGTTAGGTAGCCACCCACTGTTCCCAGTTGAAGGGTTCGTGCAAGGTAAAATCTGAGCTGTGGATACAAAGCTAGAGGATATTCCAGAAAAGGATCTCCAGTGATAAGACCCTGGCCATCATCATGCTGATTCACCGTCAAGAGAATCGGAAGTCCCAGAAGATGCCTTCCGTGTGCACAGAGGGAGTCACACATGAAGAATGGGAACAGGATCAGTAAGCATGAGCTACAGGGCACTTCTGCCTGTAGAACAGAGCTCAGTTTTTACGGTTTCTTTCAGAGATTTCCCGCCTTCTCTACATATTTTCACTTACTCTTTCTTTCCTGTCCTCCCACGACATTCCTTTATGTCCCTCTACCTTATCATGTCCTCAATTTATTTTTTGGACTTTATGATTTCTGTTCTGCAGTTTCTCCTGTTTCATGGGTTGGTGTACCCAACTAGGAAACTGTCTCTGTGTGTGACTCACAGGGACAGCAGCTGCTGTTTCCTCACCAAGTGTTATCTGTGCTTCTTTTTCTTGTGCTATAGTCCATTCTCCTTGCTTCTGGAATTGACACAGAAGACTAGAAATTCCCTGGCGTGAGCTGATAGATCCACATCCAGCTCTTTAAAAGCCAGAAACCATTGTGATCACTTGCGTTCTGATGAACAATCTAAGCTTGTCCTTCTGATTCCAGCACCCTGCTTCTATTCTGTTTTCCAAATTCATTTCCTAAGAGTAATTCTTTTTTTTTTTCTTTAAGATTTTATTTATTTATTTGATAGAGAGAGAGAGCACGAGTAGGAGGGGCAGAAGGAGAGGGAGAAGTAGACCCCCCCACTGAGCAGGGAGCTTGACCCGGGGCTCAATCCAAGGACCATGGGATCGGATCATGACCTGGGCCAAAGGAAGATACTTAACCGACGGAGCCACCCAGGCTCCCCTATCTGAAAATAATTCTAATAGCACTTCTACTTGCTTAGCTATTGGTGGTCATTCATTCACTCACTTACTCAATATTGATTGAAATTCTTTGCTGTATCTGATGCTAACCTCGGTGCTAGAGAGAATCTCAACCATCAAGAATTCCTGGTGATCCTTGAACAACACAGGTTTGAGACACACGGGTCCACTTACATGTGGATTTTTTTACAGTACACTACTATAAATGTATTTCTCTTATGATTTTCTTAATATTTCTTCTCTCTAGCTTACTTTATTGTAAGAATACAGTACATAATACCTATAACATGAAATACATGTTAGTCAACTCTTTATGTTTTTGGTAAGGCTTCCTGTAAACAGTAGTCTATTAGCAGTTAAGTTTTGGGGGAGTCAAAATTTATATGTGGATTTTAGACTGTGGCAGGGGGAGGGATTGGTGCCCCTAATCCTTGTGCTGCCAAGGATCAACTGTATAGAGTCTAGTTGGGGGAAACAGACCAAAAGAATAAGTAACAGTGCATTATAAAGGTGACCAAAGCAAGTAGTACAGTCCATCTTGGAGGGCCTAGAAATGCCTCTTAGAGGAAGAGACATGGAAGCTAAGATCTAAAGAAAGAATGAGACTTAACAAAGGGAATGGGAAGGAAGTGAGCTCTATGGGAGGAGGAAACCACATGTACAAAGTCTAGAGGCAGAAACAGGCACAAGATTGTTCATTATTGCAACCGCTGTGAATGGCAGAGGACATTTTATTTTTAAACACTTAACTCTTCTGCTCACTTCACTTTACATCAATTAAAAATAAGTAAGTACATCCTTATATTAAGAATATGAATCACTAAGCACATACTTGTATTACGAATATGAGTCATTAAGTACAACATTTAACAAAATCATGGACCCACAAGGATTTTCACTAATCCACTTGTCTTGACTCCCTAAAAAATTTGAGTTATTAGCAGTTATTCTCTGTTTGAAGCTACAGCAAGAAAGAAAATGGGCCACTGGAGGCTAGATAAATAACTTCTCAACTTCATTCATTCATTCATTTAGTCATTGCACAAATATTTAAGGAGGTCCTACTATTGCCAAGCACTTATTTCATGATGCTTACTATGCTAGTGGAGGGAAGACCAATAGTAAAAAAGTAAACAGCCAAATAAATCATGTACTACTTCAGATATGAACATGAAAGGCAGAGAAGAGCAATGATCAGCAAGCTTAAGACCAAGTCCCATAAAAAGAAATTCATTTACTAAAAATGCGATTGAAATCAAACCCAAAACTAAAAGTCCTATCTAATAAATAGCATTAGTTATAATTTCCTTTACAACTTACAAAATAACCACAAGTCACAGATTTCACTTTCTAGAATTGCACTTAGTTTATTAGGGATAACAAACAATTACATTATATTGCTGAGAAGAGGCTTCTTATAAGGGTTATGTGCTCTGGCTAAGAGACCAGCTCCAGCCCTTATTCTGCAATTTTCTAAGTGGATGAATTTCAACAGGTTATTTAACCTAAGAACCCCATTCTTTTTTTATGATATGAAAGTATAAATTATAGGGGTGCCTAGGTGGCTCAAGTCGTTAAGCGTCTGCCTTTGGCTCAGGTCAGGATCCCAGGGTCCTGGGATCAAACCCCACTAGGGCTCCCTGCTCAGGAAGCCTGCTTCTCCCTGTCCCACTCTCCTTGCTTGTATTCCCTCTCTCACTGTCTCTGTGTGTGTGTGTCAAATAAATAAACAAAATCTTTTATTTTATTTAAAGATTTTATTTATTTACTTGGCAGACAGAGATCACAAGTAGGCAGAGAGGTAGTCAGAGAGAGAGGAGGAAACAGGATCCCCACCGAGCAGAGAGCCCAATGCGGGGCTCGAGCCCAGGACCCTGGGATCATGACCTGAGCCGAAGGCAGAGGCTTTAACCCACTGAGCCACCCAGGTGCCCCTAAACAAAATATTTGAAAAAAAAAAAAAAAAAGTATCAATTAAAATAAAGTTAGTATAAACTTGTTGGGTTGTTTTGAGGCTTTATGAGTTAATTCACATTAGATGAGTTAATTAATGTTAAGCTCTTAGAGCAGTGCCTAGTCCATTCTAAACATGTTAGCGACCTGCATTATAATTTATTAGGACAAGAGCAAAGACTCTCGCTGTCCAGAACCACCATGAGGTTTAGGAAATACGTATTGCTGCCTTCCTATGCCCTCAATAGCTATTGTGAAAGAATAATTCACTGTTCCCAAAGGATAAAAAGCTGGTTTTCTTTCCAGCAACCCCACCTGATTATGTCCTGATTGAAATGTTCTTTGATCTTAAATAATCAGGGGATTAAGCACAAGCTGCTTGGGAAGCTCCATCAGTTAGCGGTCCATCCGTGTGGAGATCCCCATGTGGACGCGCAGACGTTCCCACGATGAACCACAGCTACCGGTGTGATAGCTACCCCGAAGCTCCATAATCCAGACAGACACCTCTGCATCTCCCTGGAAGCCTCCCCCGAGGGCACAGTGTGGAACCTGGAAAGAACTCCAGGCCAAGTGCGGAGAGGCTGCATTATGCTCAGGTGAGTTTTCTGAGGTGGCAGGCCAAGTAGCGACATGGGTCACAGAGAGATGTCACAGCTGAGGCTGCTGGGCCTTCCGGAGCTTGACAGCAGAACTGTTTCTCCTTTGCCTTTTATATTGTGAGAGCTCTGGACTCCAGCTCTGTCCTGTCAAGCAGGAATTTTATCAACAAGCTTCATTTATGTTTCACACAGGGAAGCAGAATGAAGGCACACCTGGGTTCCCCCTGGCTTCCCGCAAGACAATAGGGCAGTGGCCTCTTGAGAGAAAAGAGTAAAGTACGTGTGCGCCTACCAAAAATCACAGCGTGTTACCCACATTCGTAGTATTAGTGAGAGTTTCTAAGTGGGAAAGATGCTGGCTGCCACTCTTCTGGTTTCTGAGAGAAGACTTGTTCTGGCTCTTGTCTCATCTTTATTATTCCCCTCAGTTGTGGGGTTGTGGAACAGTCATTTGGTAGGTTACAGCAACTGGTCCTCTCAGGAGGTGGAGCACAGGGAATTTGGTCTCTGTCCTCCTCCCCTGGACCAAAGAGAGGCAGCCATCTTGGATAAGTGTCCCTGCTCTGCAGGCTTGAATCTCCCCTCTGGCTTGGCGATCATGAAATGTTAGTACATCCACTTAACTTACCAACAGATATAAGCTATAAGCTCCAGTAGCTCTTTATCGGTTAAAAACAGAAAGTGATATTTTTATCTCCAGCTGCTTGTGCCTTGGTCTCGTTTCCAAACTAGACCAACAGAAAGGATATTATTTATTGATTACTTCAAATTCCAACACTTAGTTCTTTAAGAAAACTAATTCTTAAATATAAGAATATTATCTAACATACATGGGAACCAGTAAAAAGCTTTAAAAACACGACTAACAAACTGGAATCTTTTTTTTTTTTTTAAGATTTTTTAAATTTATTTGTTTAAGAGAGAACAAGAGACCGAGAGTATGAGTAGGGGGGAGGGGCAGAGGAAGAGGGAGAAGCAGACTCCTCGCTGGGCCAGGTGCCCTGCACAGGGCTCGACCCCAGGACCCCGGGATCATGACCTGAGCCGAAGGCAGATGCTTAACCAAAGTGCCCAGAAATGGGAATCGTTCTTAGCATGAGATGTATTTGCAGTATAGTTTTTGCTTGTCTTTGTTCGTTTTCTTCCTTATACAAATCAGTGAAATCTGTAAGCTTGATGTAAATAAGATAATAACATGTAAGTTGCTGTTTTATATTTATTAACAATATGAGAATATAAATGGAATGAACTATTTACTCAACCGCTCGACCTTACAACTTAAAGTATGGCTCTTCAGCAACCCAAGTGCTGAAGACATCTCATCCTTAACTCCCTGTGAGGGACAATTTGTAGGAGCAGGTCTGGAGATGCACCTAGTGGATGGATGCTGGCTTCAGCTGTGCTCGTCTCTTACAAATTACATATTCCATGACTCACATCTAAGAGGAAATGTTTAATTTTTTGAAGTGATGCATACAAAATGTAAATGCGAGCTCATTTATATCTACAGTTCACATACAATGGAATAAAACTTCTTCTTTTGGCTTACGTAGCATTTTATACCTTATCAACCACCATTAAAATGCATTAAATGGCTCTAATAATGATGCGCCATTGACCTGCCCAGTACTTCAGCATTCCTAATCATGTCTAATTTCTGTCTGAAAATGAAGAACAGCCTAATTATCAAACTACTAACTTCAGGTCCTTTGAGTGTTTAAAAAAAAAAAAGTCAAAGAACATTAATTAGCTTCAACTCTCAATCTTAAAAACTTATGTACTTCATGGTGAAACCATCAGTTACCTAATCCAAGCCTTTCCTCCATATCCATACCTGAGATACTAACAACACAGGGGCTTGAGAAGTTGATAAACTGTATGCTGGTTTTGCATCCTTTATTTCCACAGTGTGAATCAGTAATGTATTCCAATAGGTTTGCTCTTTAAATTTCAATCCAAAGAAGAAATCTAGTGTTCAATGAGTCCTTTGAAATATATGTGCTACCTACAAAGAACGGACAGCCTGATGATGTCTGTTTCAAAGAAAAAGACTAGGTGATATATTATCGCCTAAGAACAATTATAAATATATAGAGCTAAAATAGTACAACTTATTTGCACTTGAAGATAGTAGATTATATCTCAATGTCTGAGAAAATCAAACCCCCTTTTTCTTGTAAACTCTGCGGACAGTGACTAGAGTTTTAGGGTCAAGGGAAACAGGACAGATCAGTTGAGAAGGGAAGATGGAGAGAGCGGGAGAGGCCCTGGACCATGTTCAGTAGTTGTGTCAGCTTTAGTCGTAGGCTTGCATTGTCTTATGTGTCTTTCTTAGAGCAATAACTGACATTGGTTGCCAAACAAAAGAATCTGATTATTGAATAATTTGAGAATATAACATTATTTGGGAAAAGAAAGAAATATCTTTATTCCAGCACTTTGAAGAGCCTTTAATATGCAAATGAACATTTGTCAACAATAAAAGTATTGAATATACTCTACAGAATTTCTAATTTTCTTTTTTTTTAAAGATTTTATTTATTTATTTGACAGAGGTTACAAGCAGGCAGAGAGGCAGGCAGAGACAGAGAGAGTGAGGAAGCAGGCTCCCTGCTGAGCAGAGAGCTGGACATGGGGCTCAATCCCAGGACCCCAGGATCATGACCTGAGCCGAAGGCAGAGGCTTTAACCCACTGAGCCACCCAGCGCCCCTCTAATTTTCTTTATCACTATAAAATGGTTTCTTTGGGAATATTTTATTTATGTATTTATTTATTTATTTATTTATTCGAAAGACAGAGAGTGGAAGTGCACAAACAGGGAGGATGCCAGACAGAGGGAGAAGCAGACTCCCCTCTGAGCAAGAAGCCCAAAGTGGAGCTCAACCCCAAGACCCTGAGATCATGACCCAAGCCGAAAGCAGACGTTTAACTAACTGAGCCACCCAGGCGCCCCTAAAATGTTTTTCTAAGAGAACATTTTTTTATAGAACTTGGTAATAAAAAATGCACTATAGGTATGTTTAGGCAAATGGGAGACATTAGATATTTTAGTCTTAGGACTGACATGGTTTGATTCACATTTGAGAGAGGTGACTCTGATGGAAGGAAAAGAATGCCAAGTGATCATGGGGCCTGTCAATACAAAACGAGCAATGTCAGAACAAAGCTAGGAATGGTTATGAAAAGAGAAGTAGAAAGACCAGCATGTATCCACGAGAAAAATGTTAGCAGGAGTTGGCGATTAGTTTGATAAAGGAGTAGATCCAAAGTGACTCCCAAATTTGAAGTGAGGTGGCTAGGTGACTGTGGATGGCAACAATCAAGATGAGAATGGCAGAGATGTGACATCATAAGCCAAGGCACAAACACATGGAAATTATGGTTTGTAAAGTTCTTTCACATTATTTTCCCCAACACTCCTAACAGTGCTAAGGCATAAGCAGTATACACAGTTTTTCTTATTTTAATGATAAGAAACATAGGTTCAGAAATGTAAATTACTCAGCTAAAATAAGCTAATTTGCCACACGTATAATAAGGTGAGGATTCCCCTCCATCCCTCAAATCAGCTCTCAGTAAAGTGGAGTTTTTCCTATATTCAAGTTCTTAGAAAATCTCTGCTGGTTCAGGGCACTTCATAACTAACTGTCTTTTGAAGAAACTGCATTAGTCTAAAATGTTCTCAGTCAATTCTATTTGAGTTGTTTCTGGAGCTCAGGTGGATGAACTGACAGAAGTCGGGGGAAGCAAGAAATATAACCTGGATTTAGGATTAATGCTCAGGGTTATGTCCTCATATTTACCAATGCTGTACTCAAAAGTTTCAAAATATTGCCTTGAGAAGGGGTAGATTGCTTTCTTCCATGTTAGAGATCATGACATACCTACAACTTACCTAATAAATTCATGGTTTAAGATAAATCTTATAGTGACAACATCATAAAAAAAAACTACTGAATTTTAAAGGACTTTAATGAATGTGGAAATGACAGTCCTAAAAAATTACAGTAGGTAATCCCAAAGCAGCTCTAAATGTTGAAGATGTGGGCAAAGAATGTGAATGACATTGTTTCAGGATATGTGAGAAAAAGCCTTTAACTAATATATCCTATAATTGTGTATGCGATTTGAAGTGTGTACAAGTAATTAAAATTTTAATTTAAGAATTGTAAATAAGCCGTAGACTTTCACCTGCATCTCCAAGAGTTATACATTCAGTCTGGACCAAAATATGAGTTCCTACACAGAAAGTAGAGAATCATCTTCTACGATGAGCTGCCTTCTATTCAGGCTTATTTGACATTTGGGTGCTGTCCCATTCTTTACTACCACCACTGTTTCCATTGACTCAAGAGACACCTCATCAAATCCTATCAAAACTGAAACTGGGAAGCCAATACTGACCTTCAACCACAGGGGCACTAAGCAATGTGGACTCAGGAATCGACAATATCCAGGACCGACACTCTAAATCTTGTCATGAAGATTTCAAAGTCTGCCTCTGAAATTGGGAGCAGCAAGCCTTCCAGAAATGAAAAGCTGCATGTTCTAAAAATGCTGTTGTGACTTGGGTGTTTATGGGGAAATAGTATGGTGGTGTGAAAAGAGGCCTAGGCTTGAGGACAGCTGTGCAGCCTTTCGTAAGCGGTTCACCTCTGTCGAGAGACAATTCCTCATGGATCGCTCACATAAAGACAGTGTCTCCTTCCAGAGAAAAGGGCAGGCATATTTACTCCTCAGGGTAATAAAGATAAATCCTCTTGTGGAGGGAAGACTTGCTTCCTACCCTCTGGAAAAGATTCCGAGCCCTCAAACTCAGGACTCTTCTGTAATGCAACCCATGTGTGCATGTGTCAGATGGCCTTCTCCATGCTCCCCTGTGGGGCCTGGGTGTCAGGGACTGAGACCACAGATAACCAACAGATTGGCTACTGTCATTCCTGTGTGTCATAAACTTCCACCTCTGACCCAGGAGTCTTGGGTCTTCTAATGACATCCATGGAACTGTGGACCAGTTAATTTGCTAATTTTCAAATACTCCAAAATCTCAGATCCTTCACCTTTCATACAATTCTCTACATTCCCTCCTTGACTTGTCTCAGAAGAAACCAGCCTAGGCTAGATGATCTTTAGTTCTCTTTGCAGGTTGATGAGTACATAGAATTGATATTATGAAGAGAAATATCCTTGGCAAAATGGCTCTTGGGTTTTGTGTTTTCATTGTTTAATAATTCTTAAAAGTGCTTTTCCAAGAAATTCCATGTGTCTAATGCTTTGAGTTATACATGTTTCCTCTTTCCTAAACAAACAAACAAACAAACAAAACAATGACCTGAATGCTTTGCATTTACTTTTCAAAACAAAACCTGCACTATTCAGTTAAAACCTCAGCTCTCAAACATCTCTTACTGAGCTGTAATCAATGTCCTCTCAAATCCCTCACGCACACTCACTTCCTTAAGAAGCCATTCAATTATAGCTTTAGCTTTGAAGGTTCTCCCAGAACCTGAAAATACCTATTAACATCATAGCTTTGAAATCTTAAAACCAGTTGGTCTATTCTATATTTAAATTTTGCCTTTGTGGTTATTTCAATTCCAGTGATATTAACCATGAGAAATTGTCACTCTTCATGTTTGGTAAGAAAAAGTATTCAGTCATGTTTGATAAAATTTCTCTATAAAAGTAGAAATTTACTCAGTCATAAAAATGTATTTATTGAATGCCTACTATGTGCCAGGAACTATAAAAGGTATTGTGATATAAAAATTAATAAAACATAATCACTGCCTTCATAAAGTGTCTAACAAAATAGAGGAGTCTGTTATCTAGTGATATGTCTTATAGCCTTAATTTCCTTAGAAAACAGATAATATCCCTTCATACTTCAAAATTTTTTTGGATAATCACTGAATGAATGAATACATGAATACTGAATGAATGAATACAAGTTTGCTAACCAAGGGGGATCCAGGCCATGCATCAAATATATGCTTTGGCAGCTAGGGGATTTCTGAAACCATTTCAGATCACAGTACTAATGAAAAGTAATTTCTTGCAAGCAACTGGAATTTAAATTCTAATTGCGTTAAAATCCCTGGACTAATACTTCTTACTAAGAATGCACTTACAAACTATTAGACTATACTTAAACTAACCCTGTCCCAGGGTTGACTTTTTTTTCCCCTTGTGTAAAGGAGACAGACATTCCCCTAAGGATCTATACATCAAGGAGCATCTAACCCTTGTCACAGGTCTCATTTATACTGATGCCACAGGTCTGTCTGGTCTTGGGCTGCAACCTGAGGCTTTATAGGTTTTGATCTTAAAGTCACAAGCTGCACTACATTCTGGGATTGGGCTGTCGATTTTATTTAATTGCTGATCAGTTAATAAGAAAGCAGATGGACTCTTGTTCTTCTGGCTGGTGGAGACTCCCAAGCCATCAGTCTATCTGCCTGGACCGAGAATGGGAAATCGGGGTCCCTGAAGCTAGAATAATTATGATGCAGTGGGCCCATGTAAGGAGTTAAATCCTTGAGATTTTTTTTTTTTTAGATTTTTATCATTAACTCATTCACCCCACAATCATTAATGTGTTGCCTATACCATGGAAGCCATTGGCTAGGAGGGAAAGCAGTGGTAGTGCCCCAAGGTGTCTTGCTTCTGCAGAATCTGCAGAGCAGTGGGGAGAATGTGGGCCCCCCAGGAACTGGAATGGTAACATGCAATGTCCTCGTGGTGACTGGGAGTTCAGATAATGTTCAGACTATGTGAGATAAAGTCATGTCAAGTGAGCAAAGCAACCACTTTCCATCTGATTCTTCAAGATCTAGATCAAACGTCAGTTATCATCCAAGCTGGGAGAGGTAAGGCCATTTAAGAAGATGATGTTTAGCTTACTTCTTTTCCCTCAAAGAATCCTCCATTTTTTAGCCTCCTTGTCTGCACGTCTTTGTTATTTAATTCACTCCATAACTTCTGGGGAGACAGAGAAGACATTGCCTCTCCCTACAAAGCACTTAAAGTTTAATAAATAGGTTGGAATCAACATAAGTGAATAAAATGTTATATGTGTTATGAGAGAAATGTGTGTAGGATGCAGAAGGGAATTGCCATTTCTCTCAGGGGTTGTTGGAAAGGCTTTGATCAGAGCACTGAAAGGAGTGGGTGCTCAGGGCGCAGGCAAGGAGATAAGAAACACAGGCCAAAGCTCAGCAGAAAGGGCACTCACAGCAGAAGTATCTCGGCATCCAGCCCCACCCTTACCTGACTTCCCTACACATCCTTGCTCCAATAAGAAGTCTGACCTGTTCCAGGAGCATAATTCTCTCTTCTAATATGTCCAATTCTTGGCTGACATCTCCCTGGTCTTTGAGCAAAAAACCAGCTTCATCCCTTTTTCAACCATAACTTTTACTGACCCAGCCCAGGACAAAAATCTTGGTCTCCATCTTGGAACATGACTTCTGCAATCCTGTCTTCCATGGATCCAGTTTACCCACACAGTAGCTCAAAATAAAAATGTTATCACTTTTTGTTAAAGCTACTTCCTCCTAGAATCATAAATTCTGAAGAGTTGTAAGGAACGTTTCAGTACATTAGCCCAGCAGAAATTAACATTTAATGGGCATTTGGTAAACCGCAAAATGGATTGTTTGGGGCAATTTCGTATTTATCATATTACTTGGCTGATCTAACATCTCTTCAATTTAGGAACTATATATTTTATAAATCAGATGCCTGAGGAGGGAGAAATTGTAATTTGTCCAAAGTCACCCAGCCAGTAAGTGACTGGGCCAGGACTATACCTCCAGTCTCTGTAGCTGTAAGACACTTTTCAAAACAAAAACGAAAACAAAAAAAAACACAAAAAAACAAACAACAACAAAAAAAAAAACCCAACTTTTATCTCTGTATCTAAATCTGTCTCTATCTCTATAGATCCTGCCTCTGCTTGATCACTGTTAGTGATGAAGAGTTCATTATTCTCTAAGGCAACATATTTTGATATTTTTATGATGATTAAAATATACATGACATATTCCATATTCACTGATAAAAAGAAATGAGCTATCAAGCCATGAAAAGACATGAAGGAACCTTAGATGCATATTGCTAAGTGAAAGAAAGCAATCTGGTAAGGCAACCTACTGTATGATTCCAACTCTATGACTGTCTGAAAAAGGCGAAACTATGGAGACAACAAAAAGATCAGTGGTTCCTGTGGTAGGGAGGAAGAGATGAAGAGGCAGAGCACAGAGGACGCTGGGTATAAATACTCTATATGACCTTATAAAAATGAATGTGTGTCATTGTACATTTATCCAAACCCATAAAATGTGTTACACCAAGAGTGATCCCTAGGGTAACCTACTGACTTTGGGGGATTTTGATGTGTCAATGTAGATTTATCCTTAATTAAAAAAAAATGTGTCAAGATAATATAATACTGTGGGGGGGCAGGGAAGGGGTTATATGGAAAATCTCTATACCTTCCTCTCATTTTGTTGTAAATCTAAAACTGCTCCAAACACTAAAAAAATTAAAATACTTTTTAAAATCAAATACATAAAATGTATCGCTTGAACCATTTTTAAGCATGCAGTTCAATGGCATTAACTGTTTCACATTGCTGTGCAAATATCATCACTGTCTACCTCCAGAACTTTTTCATCTTCCCAAACAGAAACTCTGGACCCATCAAATCATAACTTCACATTTTCTTCTCTCTTAGCAGCCTATGGTCACCCCCATTCTACTTTTGTCTCTATGAATTGGACTACTCTAGGTACCTCACGTCAGTCAAGTCCTAAAGTACCTGTGCTTTTGTGTCTGGGCTGCTTCATTTAACACAATGTTTTCAAGGTTCATCCTTGTTGTGGCATGGGTCAAGACTTCATTTTTTAAAGGACTATTTCACAGTATTCCATTGTACAGATATGCCACATTTTGTTTAGCTGTCCGTCTGCCAGTGGACATTTGGGTTGTTCCCAGCTTTGGGCTTGTGAAGAATGCGGCTACGAACATATGAACCTCAAGATCTCACTCTCCAGTTCTTCTGGTATACTCCTAGAAGTGCAACTACTAGATGCCAATTCTAAGTTTATATTTTTTGGTTTTTTGTTTTTTGAGGAACTGTCATACTGTTTTCCAAAGCAGCTGCCTCATTTTATATCCCCATGAGAGTTCCAAACTCCAAAAAGAGTTCCAACATATTTTGGACGACACTGAGCTAAATGTAAATACTAATTTGTCAAGAGAATAGAGCCCTTGCCAGAACACAACTTCAACCCTCAAAGTTGTAAGGAGGTTGAGAGCAAGTGTGTCTTCAGACCCTGGGAGATATGGGAGGTAGATGTGGGACAGGGATTCACCTGGAGAGGGTCCTGATACAACTTGCTTGGTTCATGCTCTGATACTGGGACAGGTTGAATAGTTAGTTATCTTCTAGATGGAAATGGCCTGAGAGACCACATTCTTTTCAGGCTCCCATGAACTTCAGGGACTTCAACAGCCTGGTAATAAGCCTGACCTGCTTCCTCTTCCTAGATAGACCCCAAGTAGTTCTTCTGTGTGTTTGATGCTGGTGAGACCCAGGGATATGCAATCACATATTTAGCTTTTGTGTTTGTGCAGACAGCAAATTTCAACCTGTGCTTCTCCAATCACATCTTTCTTAAAGTTTTCTCTTTTCCTCAACTTTACCGAGATTTTATGGTTAGAACCACCTTTATCCACTAATGTATCCAGATATCTACTAACTGAACAAATTGCAGTCTGTCTTCTTTACCACCCATGTGCAGTTCCAATCTTTATCTGTCTGGTTAGGTTTTTGCCCAAACCTAGGCTTTAACTTTCCTGAAATCCATTCCCTTCTCCAATTTCAGCTATCTCATCTCCCTACCTCTCTAAAGGAGAGAAGCTTGTTGCAACACTCCCTACTGGGATAAAGTATTTTTTAAAATCTCATTGTGGGGCGCCTGAATGGCTTAGTTGGTTAAGTGTCAACTACTGGTTTCAGCTCAGGTCATGATCTCAGGGTCCTGGGATTGAGCCCCATGCCAGGCTCTACGCTCAGTGGGAAGTCTGCTTAAGTATTTTCTCTCTCTCTCCCTCTGCCCCTCCCCCCATTTTTGCCCTCTCTCTTTCTCTCAAGTAAATAAATAAATCTTTTCTAAATTCCATTGCTATACTTCCACATGAAAACACATGGCCTTCCAGGTATCTGGGGAAACTAACTACCACCTTGTGCACACAGCTTGATTGCACAATTAAGTAAGACAGAAGAAATACAATGATGTATTTTGAGAAATAAAAATGAGAAATACTGAGAAATAGCTTAAGGCTCAGGAAATACTTAGACTCACTCTTTGTCCATATGGAATTACTTATCAAATGATTACTACTAGAATTAGATACTCTAGGTCAGGTGTGTTTCAGTAATAACCTGGTCAAGTTCAAGGATTAAGCAGCCAGTTAACACTTCTGCTCAACTTAAACTGAAAATCTAAAAATGGAGGGGACTTATCTGAAACCTGGCAAAACAGGGACACTTCTGGTCCCTTTTGAATGGGACAGATAGGCTTTGGCTCATATTCGTTAGTCAGTTCTACTTCTTGGGTGAGCAATGAGTAGATCAGATGATTTTTCTTGTACTGGAATGTAATCATCATGCTTAATCATTTCCACCCTAATATCCACCAGCCGTTTCAACGGTTTCTCATATGACATGGTTTTCAATCTCCTCAGGTGAGGAAATTCATATTTATTAGGGTTTGTCTTAAAGCTCACAGCTCAAAAGCAAGCTGGATGCTCCAGATGAGGACTGCTCGGTGAAGAGTTCTGTTAATTTCAGCATTTCATGGCGAGCAAGCTAAGATTGTGTTGGCTATTTTTAGGAGGCAGAGACACAAGTGGCTCCCATAAAAATTTTGAGCAACCATGAGAATCTGAAACCACTGACCATTTGTACATTAATGTTGTTAAATATATATTGCCCCCTCTGGTGTCAGATTGATCGATAGACAGATGATAGAAATCATCTTGTCTGTTTCTTTATTTCATGCAAGCCAACAGAAACCTTTTCAATTTTGGTAATGTCAGTAATTCATCTACAATGCCTAAAAAAACCATGTCACCCACAAACCTGACAAGCAGACTTTCTGGGATTAGTAACCCTACAAAAAGAGAGAACATCATTTAAGTTGGATGACTTGTTTTTAGTGAACCCAGGAGGTGTCCTAGTGATCACTACATTCTTTTCAAAATACTCAGCTTATGATCTGTGTTTATTAGCCCTCGCTAGAGATTAATAGTATAATAATCTATAGTTGCTTGAGTTTTATCTTCTCCTCAATTTTAGAAATAAGGATCAAGATTGCTTACCTTTGACAACCTAGTGTGTTCATAGACAAAATGACTGTGAGAAAAAAAAAATATATATATACACTGACAGTGAATCTAAGATCATATCTTCAAATTCTTTTTAAGACCTAACCATTCTTCTGAGAGTTGACTTATTTAAATAACTAAGTACTTTCTCACTGTCTGATCTCTTATGTGAATGATGAAGAGTCTCTTCCTTTTGATTTAAAGTTCATTCTTAGACAAAATGGAAGCAATTAAGAATAGGTAGTTCTTGCTTTCTCATTATAATTTTGTAACTTATGCTTATCAATCCCAGGAGTGAGCCTATCACATCCTTCTTGTTATCCTTGCACCAATTATTTTTGCAAAATTATTTCTTAAAATTTTTAACATTTTTCAAAACAACATCCCATTTAAGGTCTTAGACTTTCTGGCATTTTTAAAGGTTTCTTTCTCTTTTTTCAGAATCCTTAGTTATGCACCTTTTCTGTGCTCTTTTTTATGTGCATCTCCTTTCAAAGGTTGATTTATTATGTGTCTACTTATATTTCCACAGAAATGTTTGTTTTTTCATCTGCATTAGTATTATTTGTAATTGTATAGTCAGGATTTGCTTTTTGAAAGTCTCTTATCCATTCTTAGATGATCTCTCTTTTCAGAATCTTTGAACATGGAGATGAATCTTTCTTCTAAATTTTTCTGATATCTTCTTTAGAAAAGGCAAGATTCATATCTGGAGATACCCAACATTTTCTTTTATCTCCACTGTGACTTCTACGTTAATAGCTTCATGGGCTCCTGAGGTTCCCACAGATCTAAAGCACCAATATATTCTCCTCTTTGGATAAAATTAATTCAACAATAGCTCCTATTTTCCTTCATAGAAACATCATTTTAAGTTATAGAGGACATAGATAATCCAAGCACTCTTATAGCAGATGTCTTCACATTAAAGCCTTCAATTACTACTCTATCATCTAGAACCAATTTACAGTTTGTAATGGAAAGCATCACTTGTAACTGTATCTATCCAAAGCAGGTGTTTGAACTGGTTCTTCAAGAATGTATGCCACTGTCACTTCTCTAAATGCCCGCGGTCCCCCTATTGTATACTATCATTCATTACTAGAATTTTTAATTTGACCATAATACATGAAAGATAAACTGGGATGTTTTAGCATTCATTTGCTTATAGAATAAAACTGCTGAGAAGTTACTGTGCCCACTTCAAATCACAATCTGAATTGTTGTGTGATGGTCACTGAATTATTGTACCCTGTGGTTTCTCTGAATCATGGAGAGCCTGGCTTAAGTCTTATGGTCTGTAGCGGCCTTGATGATTCCTGAGTGAACTGCTAATGTAGGATAACACGACTCAGATCCATCTTTCTGGTGGCATGTGGAGCCCAGCCCCCACAACATCAAAGCAGAAGCATCTGGCAGACCCAGCAATAGCGAAGTCTTACCATTTACATACCTTCTGAAGCAAAATTGGAGAACTAATCATCCCCTTCATACACACATATTGTGTATGTGGATGATTTTAAGGCCTTTGAAATGCATATGTGATTATTTCCAAGATCATTTTAATGCAAGAAAATGAAACTCATTAATAGGTAAAAAAGTTTTAAAAATTATTGAAATTTCGTATTTTATAGCCTATATCATACATGACACAATTTCAAATTTCTTAGTTTTAACACTCCCTATTTAGCATGCTGGAAAACCAACTTCAGTCAACACATATAGGCAACTGAGTTGCAGGATTAAAAATATAGCAATTAGAAACTATAAAGTACCTATTAGATCATGCAGTTCACCCTTTCGCATTGCCATTTCATCAAGAAAAGCAAAATATGGAGTGGAGAAAACACAATGCACTACTCTCTACTAAAAGCCTATGTATAAATATTAAACTCCCTAGATGGAAAAAAAAAATTCAAAGCAGAGGGCAATCTAATGTTCTCATTTTAAAATGCCATTTAAAGGTTCTTCCCCCTAGTGTATAGAACTTTGAAATACCACAAGTATGAGTACTATTGTGATAACAGTAATTCAAAATATAGATATCTAAAAACATAGTATGTATTTATGTGCTTATGTATAATACATATACATGATGAACATTAGTACATCATGTGCTTATATACAGTATATTTGCTATTGACATCAACTGTTCTAAATGGGAGTCACAGAGAATAGACTGTTTGATGTTTACTGTTCCTCACTTCACATTGACCTCAAAAAGTGCTTTATTTATTCAGTTTTCAGAGAAGTCCATCAAGATCCAGCTCAAGGACTATGATGACCCAGAAGCCATTATAACACCCTCTACCTACCTGCTTGGTTGCTAAATGTATTTCTGAATCTCAACAATCAATCCACACTTCCATGTCAAAATGAAAGGCCTTTTCAAGTTTCTTTTTTTTTTTATCCTAAACTTGTTGACATATTCCCTTATATTAGCAGCATTAACTTCAAAAATAATAAGCAACACTTGAGTAGTCATTATACTTTGCCCATAATGACTCCCATTTCATTTATAAGAAATCAAAATGTGGTCTCCATACCACAGCAATTTTGCATTCATTTCAAAAGGCTAGTTCCTATAAATAGCACACTAAGTACAGTTTTTAGTACTTTTGCTAAACAAGGGAATTTTCAAGGTGACAACAGAATAATAACAGAAGTTTAGTGAAAAGATTTTAAAAAGGAGAATCCATGGAAAATCGCCAGCCCACAAAGGTACATAATAAAAGAGGGGGAAAGGTAACAATAAAACTATGAAACAGGGGGTGCCTGGGTGGCTCAGCGGGTTAAGCTTCTGTCTTTGGCTTGGGTCATGGTCTCAGGGTCCTGGAATTGACCCCGCATCAGCCTCTCTGCTCAGCAGGGAGCCTGCTTCCCCTTCTCCCTCTGCCTACTTGTGATCTCTCTCTTTGTCAAATAAATAAATAAAATCTATAAATTAAAAAAAGAAACAACAACTATGAAACAGCCAGAAAGCAGTTAAGAAAATGGCATTGGTAAGTCCTTAAATATCACTAATTATTCTAAATGTAAATGGAATGAATTACCCAATCAAAAGAAAGAGTGGCTGGATAGATTTCAAAACAAGCAAATAACAACAACAACAAGATCCAACTATATGTTGCCTAAAAGAGACTGACTTTAAGGACACATCTAGGCCCAAATTGACGAATGGAAAAAGATATCCCATGCAAGTGGAAACCAAAAGAAAATAGGGGCACCTATACATATATCAGACAAAATAAACTAAACCAACAATGGTAACCTACAAAAAAAGAGGGTCATTATGTAATGATAAAGTCACTTAGGTCAAGTCAGTCCGGAAGATAAAATAACTGTACATACATACACACACACCCAATGATGGAGCACCTAAATATGTTAAGCAAATACTAAGAGATACAGGAGAGGGGTGCCTGGGTGGCTCAGTTGATTGAGCATCCCACTCTTGATTTTGGCTGAGGATGTGAACTCGTGGATCATGAGATTGAGCCCTGAGTCATGCTCCGCGCTCAGTGGGGAGTTTCCTTGAGGATTCTCTTCCTCTTCCCTTCCCCCAACTCGTGTGCATTCAGGGACTCTCTCTCTCCCTCTCTTTCTCTCTCTGTCTCAAAATAAATAAATAAATAAATAAATAAATAAATAAATAAATAAATCTTGAAAAAAAAAAAGAAATGGGAGAAACAGACTACAACACTATAATAGTAGGGAATTTCAATGCCTGCATTTCAGCATTAGATATAATTACTCTGACAGAAAAGCAAGAAAACATTGGACAAAGCTGGAGTCACTGCGATACCTGATTTTCTTTTTTAAAAATAATATGGAAAGCTACATGGATTTGCAGGTCATCTTTATGCATGGGTCATGCTAACTTCTGTATTGTCCCAATTTTAGTATATGTGCTGCCAAAGCAAATGCTAGACTTATAGATTTCAAACTGTATTACAAAGCTATAGTAATCACAACCAGTGTGGTCTTAGCATAAGATCAGACAGAGATCAGTGGAACAGAATCAAGAGCTCAGAAATAAACTCTCACACACATAGTTAAGTAATATTTGACAGGGAAACCAAGAATACTCATTAGGGGAAGGCTAGTCTCTTCCAATAAATGGTATTGAGAAAACTGGATAATTTTATGCAAAGGAATGAAATTAGACCCTAACCTTATACCAATTACAAAAATTAACACAAAAGAGATTAAAGACTTAAGCATGAAACCTGAAACCATAAAACTCCTAGAAGTAAACATAAGGGGTAAATTTCTCCTTGACATTGGTCTTGGCAGTATTTTTTTTTTTTTGATATGACACCAAAAGCACACACAACAAAAGCAAAAATCAACATGTGAGATAACAACAAACTAAAAACCTTTCTCACAGCAAAAGAAACAATCAATAAAATAAAAAAAACTACAGAATAAAAGAAAATTTTTGGAAATGACGTACTTGACGTACTTGCAAACCATGTATCTATTGGAAGGCAAATATCCAAAATATATAAAGAGCTCACACAACTCAATAACAAAAAACAAGCAATCCAATTAAAAATGGGCAAAGAAGCTGAATAACCTTTTTTTCCAAAGAAGACATCCAAATGACAATAGGTACATGAAAAGATGTTCAACATCACTAATCACCAGGGAAATGCAAACCAAAACCACAGTGAGATAGCACTTCATCTGTTAGAATGGGTCTGATCAAGAACACAAAAGATAGGAGCCCCTGGGTGGCTTAGTCATTTAGGAGCCTGCCTTGGCTCAGATCATGATCCCAGACCTGCGTCAGGCTCCCTGCTCAACCAGGAGTCTGCTTCTCCCTCTCCCTCTGCCTGCTGATCCCCCTGCTTGTGCTCACTCTCTCTTGCTTACTCTCTCTCTCTCAAATAAACAAAATCTTTTTTAAAAAGAACATAAAAGATAAGTATTGGGAAAGATGTGGAGAATGGCATTGTTGGTGGGAATGTAAATTGGTGCAGCCACTATAAAAAAAAAGACAAAAAACCATATGGTGGTGCTCAAAAAAATAAAAAATAAAACCACCATCCAAAAATAAAACCAACAATCCAGCTTCTGGGTATATATATCCAAAGGAATGAAAACAGGATATTGAAAAGATATCTGCCCTCCCATGTTTGTTGCTGTATTTCCATATAGCCAAGATATAGAAATAGCCCAAGTGGATTATTATTCAATCATGAGAAAAAAGAAAATCCTGTCATTTGCAAAAACATTGGGAGGACCTTGAGGGCATTATGCTACATCAGATAAATCAGACAAAGAAACCAATACTTTATGATATCATAATTATATGGGATTAAAAAAAATCCCTGAAATCTCAAAGCAGAGTAGAGTGGTGGTTACCAGGGGCTGGAGGCTGGGGGGGAGGGGCGGATCTGGGGAGACGGTCAAAGGGTACAAACTTGCAAGAAGATGAATAAGTTCTGGGGATCTAATGCACAACAATGTGATTATAGTTAACTATTCTGTATTGTAGACTTGAAAGTTCTTGAAAGACTCAATCTTGAATGTTCTCTCCACAAAAAAGAAATGGAAATTTTGTGATCTGTTGGAGGTGTTAGGTAATGCTGCGGTGGTAAGGTTATTAAATATATAAATGTATCAAAACAACACATTGTATACCTTAAACTGACAAAAATTAAATGTCAATTATATCAAAAGAAAGAAGGAGACTAACTAGCTAATGGTAGTAGGAAGCCAAGAGTCTAGAAAATAGCCTAGAGTGACAGTGGGGGTAGGTTACTGGGAAGATGAGGCCCAAGGATGCTGCTGATAGAGGTGCACAGCAGTCTGGGTCAGGGATGCTGACCCATTCTAATGCTCTTCTTTCCTTCCTTCTCCAAGACCAGAAGGGAATGAGTATTCGTTCAATCTGGGACTAGAACAGGGATGCTTGACGTGGTATCCACTAAGGGACCTTGGCTAGAATTCTGGGATTCTGTCAACTTAAATGAGAAAATAATATATTTTTATTTTCACTAATATCAAATTGAAATTTATCATCATCTTCAATTACTGAATGTAGGCAACAAACTATAGTAGTATTAGCACTACCTGTGACTTTGTTGCCAATAAAAATGACAGTATTTTAATTTTACTTCACATAATACTTATTATACTTCTGTTCAAACATTGGTCACGCTCCTCACCACTCTGGAATGTTGGAAGTTATTAGGTACTCTGATAAAGCTTGTTGCTTAATGTAGGAATAAGGAAGCACATATATTCCTGCAACATTTTAAAAACACTTTGATAAGTGTTACTTCAGTATCTTTGATTTCCTTTGTCATCCATTGTGTTTTATTTTATACATTTAAAAATACTACTCTGAGAAGCAATTCATTGGCTTCAAAAGATAACAAAAGCAGTCCAGGGACAAAAAAGGTAACGAACTCTGGGTTACATGGTGTGGGAGGGACAGAAAATTGGAGCAACTCTTACCCTCTGAGCCTAGGAGAAGAGGTTTTGGTCAAGGAGAAAAGTGAAAGGATCCTCTTGGAGGTTCTGGGACCCAAGAGTTGGACTTAAGACCACCCATTACTGTTGCAGTCCATTCCTGAGTGGTCCTCAGGACTGCCTGGAAAATGGAGCTGGAAGGACTTGAGTCCCAAGAGAAAAAGGAGTTTTATGATGGTAGTTTTATATATATGAATGAGAGAATCATGTTTTATTAAGAAAATAACTTTTCAACTGAGTAAATAGGAAAATTTATATGAAAATAATAACTATTCAAATAATGCTGACTTTATGTCAGGCAGTGGTGCAATGCAACTT
Source organism: Mellivora capensis (assembly GCA_004024625.1). Lineage (NCBI taxonomy): Eukaryota > Metazoa > Chordata > Mammalia > Carnivora > Mustelidae > Mellivora > Mellivora capensis. The sequence continues at coordinate 38,937 of PISX010016683.1, forward strand.
ACAAACATTAGCTTCATTAATCCTTACTACAATCCTACACGGTAGGTACTACTATTATCCCCCTTTTGCAGATGATGAGAGGAGGCAAAGTGACGTCAAGTCTGTTGCCCAGAGTAGTCCAGGTGTCATGTCACAAAATCAGGATTTGAATGCAATGTAATAAGTTGGGACTATGGGCTATGTATCATAACGTGGGCTCCAAAGTGATTTTCTAAAGGATTAATAATAATGTCATTTCTTAGTCCTCGCAATAATAATGATAATAAAGGAAATATGATATATACCAGCTGGAAATAACATCCTCCACTTGTATTTTCCACACTGAGTTCTTCTCATTAGATGTGCCCCCTCTCAGTATATTCTCAGTTTCTCCTCCCAGTGGCTATTATTGGAATATTGGCAGTTATATGAAAGTATGCTCCGCTCCAACTTTCTAACATCTACCATGGCTCCCAATGGATTCTGAGACAGCACATCTTAACCTCTCAAGGGCAGCTCTTGCCATGACTGATGGCTTCACCCAACTTTTGACATTATTAATATATTCTTTTCAGAGAACATTCGACAGCTGTGCCGTGCTGGCTTAGTCCCTTCAACACACTAGGGATAGAGCAGCCCTGTAACACGGTGTCGGCAGATGAAAAACATCAAGAACTCTGAGTATGCCTTTGTGCGGAAGTCTCAGCCTTCTCCACTGGGCAGAGGTGGGGGGCTGTGGTGGGGGGCCGACAACCTGATGTCCCACAGTTTGTGACTGGGTGATATTCAAATACATTAATGGATTCAGAAAGCAAGAACCCAAACACGTTTGTGACAGAGGAAAAGCTTCATGTAAAAGGTTTCTATTGCATTAGTCTTTGTGGATACAGTCTGTGTGCAAAAGAAAACACAAATTTGTCCCAGATTTTGATTGTAAATAATTGCCATTCATACAAGACTGGACAGTTTTGAGTATCAATAAAATACTTCCATATTTCTAAACAAATAAAACAATTTTTCATTGTTTTTTTTTTTTTTTGCTTGAGAGTTAAGGGTGTGATGAAGTTTTTGAAATTTTAGCCAAAGTTATAGAGACAGATGTAGACAGACATCTCTTTTGCTTCATATCCTTTTACAAAAATACTAGAAACAGCTAATTTTTATTTTTCTCTAATGGGAAAAAATAGAGATATGAATGTTTCCCAACAATGATGCAATGGATTGAAATTTGGGTTGACAGTTGGAGGACCTAAATTACAGCCTTGACTTTGTCCCTAACTATTTTTATCTGAATAATTTATAGTTCAATAGCTTTCAAAAGGCATTTTGGAGTGACTTACAATAAAAATGTGCATATAAAAAAATAAGAGAATTGAACAGGAAATCAGAAACAACAGAATGAAAAGGGAGAAAATTTCTATAATCTGGTTGATCTAACTCTGAGGCTCCTGAACACAAAGTGAAAAAGGGAAACAAGATGAACCTCATGGGTATCACTACTGACAAAAGAAGTAATTTCTGCTTTTGCTTTGCCTCCTGGCTCTAAATTTTAGAAATAATTTTTTCTGTTAGATTATACAAAAGGGCATCAATTTAGACTCTTCTTTGGAAAACACAAAAATGAAAGACTGAAAGTATTTTATTGAATTATATTGTTGTGAAGTAGTTTCTTTAGAGAGTTAATGCACGTAGTTTTAGTGAATTGCTTTTGATACTCTACCTTGACTGAAGGAATCATCAACTAACTCTGTGACCTCTTCTGCCTCTTAGTAAAATAGGGATTTTGATTAGATGAACTCTAAGGTTTCTTCTAACTCACAAGTTCAGTAATTTCTAGGATTAATTTCAGTTAGACTTTCTATTATTGTTAACATGCTATTCAAGCCCAGATGCCCAAAATGTAAGGATTTCCATCCTCTTCTTTTTGTCCTAAAAGTAACTTTATAAATATATTTGGAACGAAATTATGTACTTTAAAGTAAGAGGGTATACTATAGTTACCTGAAAAACAACCCCTGTTGAATTTATAAGTAAATACAAATATTTCTAAATTCCCACTGTTGCTTTTTTACCTTGCCTTTAAAGGTCTCAGATTTATTAATGGCTAACAAGTGAGTTGTCTGTATGTCCTGTGAATTCTAAAATAAGCAACACAGAAATCTTGCTGTAGCCAACAGTTCAAAGAGTAATCTAATAGCACCAAAGTACATGCAGCAATTTCTAGATACATAAAAATGTCATTATTTTAATGGGTAGTGAAGGGGAGCAGAATATGCCACCCTCAAAATACACCTCTTTGACACATTGATTATTTTGAGCTGGTTATTTTTTTTAAAACGGGCAAACAGGAAAAGCACCTAAAATGAAATTCAAGTTATCCTTTTGTAGGAGGCATTTACGTTTATAAGGGAAATCTTCATTTGCAAGGATGTCTCCCACTCTTTCTTTTCTTTTTTTAAAGATTTATTTATTTGACAGACAGAGATCTCCGCCAAGTAGGCAGAGAAGTAGGCAGAGAGAGAGGAGGAAGCAGGATCTCTGCTGAGTGGAGAGCCCGACACAGGGCTCGAGCCCAGGATCCTGAGACCATGACCTGAGCCCAAGGCAGAGGCTTTCAACCGTGAGCCATGCAGGCACCCCAGGATGTCTCCTCTGTATCAGAAAGAGAAGACTGACTCTAAATCTCTAGAAACTCTTATCAGTGGAGAAGGCTTGGATTTAAATCTGCATAACAACCTTATCTTTGTTCACAGTGTTTTTTCTGATAATCTACCGGGACTGACTCCCCACCCTCCACTTTGTTTTGTCTTTAGGTGGAGAAGTTTTGGGCCATTTTGGAGAGTTAACTCAATTTTCCTAAGTACCTACCCTACACACAGGAGGTATACTGGTTTTAAACTTCTGTTGCCTTTTCTCCTGTTGGTCTGTCTTTTATTGCAGGGGTGTTACAGCCAAGAACCAAGAACAGCAGAGGAAAAACTGTTTCTCCTCCCCTACAGTTTAAGAGGAAAAGGTTCTCTCTGGTTCAATCTCTACACAGCAGTAAAACTTTAGCTTCTTAAAACATAAACTGGAACTCACCCTCTCCTGCAGAAGCACGTGAGTAAGTTTTTTTTTTTTTTTTTTTTTTTTTTGCGTTAAAGGGAAAAAAAATTCCATAGTCCTTACTGTGGTCTACGAGGCCCGGCTGGATGGGTTCCTGGCCACCTCCCTCACATTCCCATCTCCTACAACTCCCTAACCTGACTCACTAGGCTTCACTCACTTTGGGGTTTCAGTTCCCACACACAGCAACCAAATCCTGATCCTGGACTCTACCTAGTCCCCGGAATGCTCTTTCCCATGATCTAATCACAGGCAGCTCCTTCTCATGCTTCTTCCCTTAATTGTCACCTGCTCAGAGAGACCCTCCCTGACCACTCTTTGTCAAGAGCTGATTCCAACATTCTCAGTTTCTGCTCATGTTTGCTCCTTTCATATAATCCATCCCATATCACAGATATTTTGTCTGTTTACTTGTTTTCTTCTATCTGTCCTTGCAGAATGGAAGTTCCATGATGGCAGATTTGTGAGGTCCTGTTTAGTGCTGCATTCCAAGCACTGAGTACACTCTTGTTTAGTGTAAAACTAAAGAATGGCTACATTGTCTACTTGTCATAAGGAATCCTATAATCAAATTATTCTCATGGTCATTTTCCCCCTATCTTTTCCTAGTTCAATTCCTTAACATGAATATACAGTTTCTACACAAACCAGAAAAATTTCAAACTTTTTTTCACAAAATGTGATGACTTCTCAAGTTGTTGTAAGGGCCTATTTAGCCAGAATGATTCCATCCGGTTAAACAATGACTTTGTTGTTTATACAGTAAAACTTAAACTGTCCCTGCCCCCCCCCCTTCCTCCAGGGGACTTACTTAAAACAAGTCCCGGAAACCAGTCCCAGGTAACAAAGTCCAAATACAAGGGTGGGTCAAGCCAGGTGGAGACATTCAATCAGTGGGGGCGCATACATTCTCCCTAGCTACCAAGGAGTATGGGCGCCAATTCTGACCAAGGTGATAGGCTGGTTCAAATGTCTACTAGGGTAAATTGTAATTCAATCGGTCACTTATGTGTGACCTAGCAGGACTGTGCAGCTTTCTCTGTGTTACAATCTCACTGGCCACCTGTGCGTGGCCAGGCCCAACCACATGGCCTTTCCCCTTAAAAGCTAGTCTGTAAGGCAGAGAGAGGTTGCCTCTTTGCAAGAGACAGCCCTGGTCGGTCAGTTTGATTCTCGATGCTTGGCACGAAATAAAGCTTTGCTTGACCTTCGCTTTGTATCAGTCTCGTTCCTTTGACCTTGGACCCAACAATGTCACTTTCACAACCCTCCAAAGTTAAGGTTTTATGACTCCTTCAAACTACTGTCTTATCAGAGCAGCTCAGAATTAGCAGACACATCATTGGCAGAGAATCAAATAACATGTATTAAAAGATACTCAGCATATGCTTTGCCAAAGAAGCCATTGGGCAAAGAATTGGTGTGAAAAGTTCTTTCATATTCCCCTACTAGATCAATTCCCAGATCTTCTTGCAGGAAAAAATTTTAACAATAAGTTATTGTGCAACTATGACCCACAAGACTCTTTGTCCTCTGCCTCTTCTAGACAGTTATTCTTCAAACTACAGATTATGAAATCAAACTGCAGTTGTGGGGGCATCTGGCTGGCTCAGTTAGTTAAACATCTGACTTCGGCACAGGTTGTGATCTCTGGATCCTGGAATCAAGCCTCGCGTTGGGATCCCCACTCGGCAGGGAGTCTGCTTGTCCCTCTCTCTCTGTACCCCAATCCCACATATATTCTCTCTCTTTCTCTGTCAAGTAAATAAATAAAGTCTTTAAAAAAATTTTTTTTTAAATCTGCAGTCACAAAATCAATTCAGGGGACAATGGTGAGAAGTTCTAAAAATTAAATACAATAGAGGGGGGAGACAAGATGGCGGGGAACTAGGAGGATGCTCTGGTTTAACCTGTCCCCTAAAGTGAGCTGATTACCTACCAAGGAACTCCGATCACTCATGAAATCAGCCTGAGATCAAAATTCTACTCGTCAGGATCTCTACGGGGGCAGAAGACGCCAGTGGGATGTCAGGATCTCTACGGGGGCAGAAGACACCAGTGGGCAGGTAAAGCCTAGCGGGAACACCGGACTGGTATTGGAAGATAAACAAAAGGGGGAGGGAGCCACCCGAGGAGACGCATTGGGAAGTAATACCCCAATACGAGAGTCCCCTAAGACTGGGGACCAGCATTAACTTGAAGACTGATAAAAAGCACTCAAAAAGAGAAAAGATCACAGGGTGAAATTGTGGGAATTGGAACTGTTAGGGACAGGGGCTTAAGTCCCCCACAGAGGGCAGACAGCCCTGGCGCTGAGCCAGAGAGAGTGCAGCGGAGAAACCAGGTCCTGGTCGCTGAGCTGCGAGGAGACCTCCTAAGGGCGTTTGGGGTGTGGCAGGGGCTGGGACCCTCCCGGAGCAGAAACAGACTTTTGCAGTCCCCACGTGTGTGCCGTGCCGCGCTAGCAGAGCCTGAGACGGGCTCCACCCCCTCCCCTGAGAGAGGCGCGCGGGCACCAGAGGAGGGCTCTAGGACCCAGAAAGTCTGATCGCTCCCAGCTCAGGCCAGCAGGAAAATCTCTGTGTGCCTTCCCTGCTTGGAACCTCTCTGGAGGTCTGGAGCTGCCCAGACAGCTGCCGCTTGTGGTTTTGAGTACAAGCAGGACAAACAGGTGTCCCCAGAGATCGCGGCTGGGAACCTGCTCTGCAGCACTCAGAGGGGAACGGACTGGGGCTTCTCTCTGGAAGGGAGGTCTGGGTGCAGTTTGCTTTCCTCTAAACCTCCAAGAAACATCTGGAGCTGCCAAGGGAGAGAAAACAAAGGAACAGACATAAAAACCTCCAGAGAACAAAAGCCTAAAGGCCCGGTTTCCTCAGAGCCCACCCCCTGGAGGGGGCCGGGAGGACTTAACTCAGGAAACACGGCCTGAAAACCCACGCGGCAGGCCCCTCCCCCAGAAAGCCAACACCCCCCCCCAGAAGACAACAATCACTACTACTTCATAGATACGTTTAAATCTTAATTCGTTCCCATTATTCTGGTTCATTTAAAAAAATTTTTTTAATCTTTTTTATTTTGTTAAATAGATTTTTTTAGCCTATTTACCATCACAGTGAGACGTCCAGTACATCAAATTCCATAATAACCTTCTAACCTAAACTTTTTGATGCACATACCCATGTTTTTCTTTTGCTTTTCTATTTTTTATATATTTTTTAAATTTCACTTTAGATCATTCTTTTCTTTACTTTTATTTGCTAATACTCATATACAGTTAAAATTCAAGGTTATCCCCTTTCCCCAATCAATGCTACCCCTATAGGTAAACCAATTTTTAATCCCCTGATATCTTAGGAAAGTTGTATCCCTTAAAAAAGATATCAAGATACATCCAGGAAGAAGCAAAATAACCTTCCTCGCCCACATTGAGAATTTACAACCACTCTCCCATCTTTTTCTCCTACCAGTATT
>PISX010016684.1:0-45483 GCA_004024625.1 Mellivora capensis
TATAATTGTAAAACTTTTATGCTTGGAGCACAAATCCGTATTATAAAAGGTCTATGTGGGTTGGCCAAATAGTATAATATTTAAATGAACTTAATAATTTAGCTTGGAATAAGATTTCATTACCTAGTTCCAAAACGTCTGAGGGATCAAGGTGTAAACTCTTATTGCAAAACTGATTCACCTTCTTTTCCAATACTGTTGCATCTTTAATTTGTGAATATTTCCGGATATAAAAGTGGCAAGGATGTATTACATGGCTTACAAAAACTAGCTCTGGAGAACCTAGATAAGAATATTAAAACCACATTAATAAATCATAGGAAAGAATTCATAAAAACTGAATGCAATATCCTCTAAAAGAATATTAAGTGTCTTGTGGCACTGAAAACTCTAGAATACTTAGGCCCCACAAGAGTCCACACCCAAAATAGTAACCAGACCACTAAAACAAATAGATCCCACTTCCAACATTAAATTCTCTGGCAACCTGAACTACAAATATTTTATTTTACTTGCCAAATATGTTAAGTGGAATTGCAGTTCATGTGATAATTAGATTCTAAAGTCAAGATATGCTGTAACTCTACTGCATTTTAACAAAACATCACAATTTATTTATGAACATTTTGGAACTCAGAACTCTATTCATAGTAAGTAGGTCTCTTGCATATCACAAAAACTCCTGTTTCTACTTTACCCAAAGAACCAAGAATAAGCCCATAGACACTCTGAATACAAATCTTATCTGGCTAGAGAAGTGAAAAAAATGTCAGTGCAAAGCAAATGTACTGAGCATCATTTAGGGGAAGATGTGTGTGTTTTGGTGAAGGTTGCAGGGGTGCTGAGGGTAGAATAAAAGAGAAAAAATATTTGTATATAGCAATAATGAAGCCAAAAGCAGCTACTGAAAAGATGTCCAGAATAAATGTTAAAAAAGGAATTAAAAGAACAGAACAGTGTGCATGGTATGCTATGTTTCATGTACAAAACCAGAAAAATTATATATATGTATATGCAAAGAAACTCTGGAAGGGAGGGAGAGACTGAATGAAATGGACAGGTTAGGGGAAAATTTCACAGTATTTTAATATATGATTTTTTTAACAATGTAGATGTTTTATTTAGTAAAAATGTTTAAAACACAAAGAATAGGAAGTATGGAATTGGAGACAGTAAATATAGATGATAAAAACTGAACAAATGGATCATTTTAACTATCTGATACAGATCAAAAAGAATACCTATATTGAGGATGGAGTAAAGAAATTAATATGTGTAAGTGCGGAGGCAGTTGAGAGAAGTGTTACAGATTTCAGAAATATTTTTGCCAGTAACAGCTAAAATTTTTAACATTAAAAGGAAGAAGTTTTAGTTAACAGTAAAATTCATTTCCACTCCACAACATCAAGTTCAGAGTTGATGAAGTACTTGCTTTTGATCCAAAAAGGGAAAGATGATTTCTTCTGAAAAGGTTTTTTTGGATCTCTAGGTGTTCCCACAAGATAATCTGAAGTATGTTTCATCAAAATAGGAAATAAAGGCAATTGTACTAGTTTTATTAGGTTGACAATGGCACACTACTGCTTAAAAAGCTGTACTTGAGGGGCACCTGGGTGGCTCAGTGGGTTAAAGCCTCTGCCTTCGGCTCAGGTCATGATCCCAGGGTCCTGGGATCCAGCCCTGCATCGGGCTCTCTGCTCCGTGGAGAGCCTGCTTCCTCCTCTCTCTCTGTCTGCCTCTCTGCCTACTTGTGATTTCTGTCTGTCAAATAAATAAATTAAAAAAATCTTAAAAAAAAAAAGCTGTACTTGAATTGGCAAAATACTGGAATGATAAGATTACTTTTTATCAGTAGATATAGTCATGATAGGTTTCTTAATCACCGAGGTATCACCAATAATAATACAATGGAAACAACCAAAAATGTGTGCTTTTTTTTTTTTTTTTGCATTCAAAAGTTCTGGAGAATCAGCCAATGAAACAGATTGGGAAGTGGAGGGCAGAAGAGACCAAAAACTGAACTTGAAAATGGTACTAAAGAAGACTGGTAGTATACTAACTACACAGTAGTAGTTTATGGGGAGAATACCAGCACTGTAAATCTAATCAAACTATTATGATACATTAAAATGTTACAAAATAGATGCTATTATATTCAAGTCAACTTATTTTTTTTTTTAGATTTTTATTTATTTGTTTTGGGAGAGAGAGAGACAGAGTGAGAGAGAGCATGAGAGGGGAGGTCAGAGGGAGAAGCAGACTCCCCATGGAGCTGGGAGCCCGATGTGGGACTCGATCCCAGGACTCTGGGACCATGACCTGAGCCGAAGGCAGTTGCTTAACCAACTGAGCCACCCAGGCGCCCCTCAAGTCAACTTATTTTATAACAAACTACCTCTCAGAATGAAGATTTAAGAAAATCCGCGTTTTGTTTTTTTTTTTATAAAAAATCTGTTCTTAAATTTAAAGACAAGCCATGAGACTGCTCTACAAATATTTCTCTTGTGTTTTTGTCTTTTATACAGTTTATGTGTGGAACACCAGAAAGTCAAATACCTCAATTAACCAAATATTAAATTTACATCTCAGAGATTAGATTACTGCACTAAAAATAAAATTTTCCTAACTTTGGAAAATGTAAAAGTAGGGATAAGGAACCAACAGGTGTTAACTTATAATGAGGTATAAGATAACAGTAATGTGTTTTTGTTGAGTACAGGGACTAATTTGTTTCTAATTACAGACATATTGTTTCCTTGCTTTTGAATTTTCACTCACTTTCCAGGTTTTCTTCAATAATTTCTTCAATTATCACATCAGGGCTAGATCCTATTTGAGGCAGAACTGCAATGGTTTTAGGGGATGGTATTGCAACAACCTCTTTCTCTGGCTGGAAGTCTTTTGCTTCTAAATGCACTTCACTGGCTTCCCGATGCAAAAAAGGTGATGAGGTTTCATTACTTAGAATAGACATGTCAATCTTTTTCTTTTCTCGAAATGGGTATGTATCATGACAAGAAAATTCCTTTTTATGATTGTATTTCTTTTGAACATTCTGTCCCATTTCATTTTCTTGGGGATCACATCTGTTTAAAAAATAGAAGGTATTAAGGAGGGCACTTTTGATGAGCATTTGGTACTGTATGTAAGTGACGAATCACTAAATTCTACACCAGAACCCGATAGTACACTGCCATTTAATTGGAATTTAAATAAAAATTTGGAGAAACAAATAAAAAATAGATAGGCATATGGCTACTTTGTTTCATAAATTTTTTATATCTACCTTCAAGCCATTTCCTTCCCACATGACAATTAATATTGTGAGACATATAAAGAGCTAAAGTTTTGTATTAGGTGTCTCAGAAGTATTTTTTAAAGATTTGTTTATTTGAGAAAAAGAGAAAGAGAGAAAGAGAGAGAGAGAGAGAGAGAGAATGAGCAGGAGGGACAGAGGGAGAAGGAGAGACTCTCAAGCAGACTTCATGCTGAATGTGAAGCCCAACAGGTGGCTTGATATCAGGACTCTGAGATCATGACCTGAGCCAAAACCAAGAGTTGGACACTCATCTGGGACTGTGCCACCCAGGTGCTCCAAATAGTTTTACTGATGTGTAATTTACACAGCATAAAATTCAATAATTTTTACTAGATTTACAGTTGTGCAGCCATCACTACAACCTAATTTTAGAACATTTCCATTACCCAGAAAGAAACTTTTGCTCATTCCCAGCCCTAAGCAAGCCTAAGGGTTTTAAAAGGTCAACAAGAGGTATAATCAATGAGAAGCTGAAGAAACATGATATAGTCATGACACAATCTTCTAGTCCTAAAGAACAGAGGATATAGATTTTCAAAAGAAATCATTTTGATTGGGCTTAGCTGTTTGATTTTAAATTATGTTATGATTATTTCTTTTTTAATTCACTGGCCTAAAAATAAAGTATAGAAAACAGTAAAGGGTATAATCCTGAGTAACCACCTGGCCTAAAAATCATCATTAGTCTGAATCCTTTGGGTATTATTCAATAGCCATTAACCCACAGTTAATTTATGTGGTTTACTTCATTTTTTTTTAAATCTTCTTCACATATCCACACAGATTTAGGCTATCCATCTACAAGTACAGAAATTCTATCAAAGAAATGAGACTAAGTCTCAAAAAGCTTGTCTTTTGGATCAAGCCCCACATCGGGCTCTCTGCTCAGCAGCGAGCCTGCTTCCCCGCCCACCCCCCCGCCTGCCTCTCTGCCTACTTGTGATCTCTGTCAAATAAGTAAATAAAAATCTTTGGGACGCCTGGGTGGCTCAGTTGGTTAAGCGGCTGCCTTCGCCTCAGGTCAGGATCCCGGCGTCCTGGGATCGAGTCCCACATTGGGCTCCTTGCTCGGCAGGGAGCCTGCTTCTCCCTCTGCCTCTGCCTGCCACTCTGTCTGCCTGTGCTTACTCGCTCTCTGACAAATAAATAAATTAAAAAAAAAAATCTTAAAAAAAAAAAAAGCTTGTCTCTTAATTAACCCATTAAGGATTTAGCTTCATCGCAGATCATCATTTAAGAAGCATTTTAGAAGTAAGAACCAACAAAGCCAATTAGATTCAGCAATGACACATATTATTGTCTCTTCCAAAAAAAGGTATGCTTTGAACATAAGTAAAATACATGTTGAATTCAAACACCTTATGAGGATACATATATGTACCTGACTTTGCAAACTAGATGTTTCTTTTTATAACAATTTTCATTTGACCTGGGACATTTAACACTGTCAACCGACTCCAGCCTCATAAACTACACTGACTTCTAGAACACCACTTTCTCCTGTTTGTTTTTCAACCTCCGCCTATTCCTTCTCAGTTTTGTTTTGCAGGTTACTCTTTCTTGGTCTTAAAATGTAATATTTTTCCAGGGCACTGTCATTGATTTACGTCAATACCTGTTCTTACTGGGCAAATCTGTTGTTTAATTACCACCTGTAATAAGTAGAAGCAGATTGTAATGATACATTCCCTTAGAATTAGGAAAAACCTTAAGACTACTCTGAATTAATTTTAAATCAAGACAAGATCAATGCAGAGTCTCAAAGAGAAAGAACAGCTTTTGACATTAAAAATATTCAATAGTATTTCATATTCATGTCATTAAAATATCTAAAAGAATGTATTCATTGGGAAGGCTGAGGATTATCCATAGAAGTGCAAAAGTCAAGTCACAAAGACAAATATGGCACAAGGCTCCATATCTGGGGAAAAATGACTTGAGCCAAAGGACTGGTACTCTAGTGCTCTGGCAAGGACTTTCCCCTGGTAGTAAAAAACATACTAGGAATGTACTATCTAGGCCTAATGCTATTAAGCTACTTGATTAACCTTATTTCCTTTATTGTAAACAACACTGCAAAAAAAGCAATTTCTCATAATTTGACTTCTTAGGCCTGTTCAGATGCTGGAAAAGAATGCCAACACAAATATTCCAGTCCATGTGGCAATTATATTTGTCTATAAGTTAATAGTCTGGCATTCTTTCTAAACTGGAATCCCGGCGTTCAGTTTTGTAAACTTGGCTTATAGGAGTTTACCTGGGTTGCAGCACATCTCTTCATGTCTGTTTCTGACTTTTAAGACTGTGGACCAAACTCTTATAATGACTGTGGATGCTTCCTGGGGGATGATTTCCCCTAGAGACATACCACCTACAAAGTGAATGAACTTACTTTCTTTTTGGGGGTTTCTAAACCATCTATATTTTGACTACTCCTAAACCCAGAATCAAGTCTAAGACCTCTTCTTTAGTTTTAGTCCATACAGCTAATTGCTCTCTGTACATTTCTCCCCAGATATTTACATATCTAGTAAACAACAATAACTCAACATGTCCACTATTTCTCCACTCCTAAATTTTCTACTTGCATTCCCAATCTTGGTAAATAATACCATAATTAATCAACTTAACCACCAAAGCCAGACCTGTAAATTATTAAGGATGCTTCCTTTTTCCTCATTCATAATGCTCAATTAATAAGCTTTATCAATTTTCCCTATTTAGCATTTGTTTTATCTACTGCTCTCCTGTGCTATTACCTATGTTTGGTTTCTCTTCATTTGCTGAGACTATTGATGCAACAGCCCAACTATTCCTTCAGCCTCTAGCCTCATACTCTTCCAAATAATCCTCTAAATGGCCACCAGAGTTATCTTTTTTAAATGTAACCTAATTATTTTTATTTTCATGTTGAAAATCTTTTAGTGGTTTCTACTGTCTACAGCTGTGCTAATACAACTTTCTGCAATAGTGAAAATGTGGGGCATTGTCTAATATGGTAGCTAAACACCCTATGTAGATACCAAACACTCTGAATGTGGCTAGTGCAATTGAAGAATCCAATTTTTCCTTTTTTTAAAAGTAATTTCTATCACCCAGCATGGGGCTCAAACTCATGGCCCTGAGATCAAGAGTCACATGCTTTTTACTGACTGAACCAGCCAGGAACCCTTCCAATTTTTCCTTTAATTTTGTTTTTATTAATTTATGCTTAAATTTAAATGGGCACATGTGGTTAGTAGCTACCACAATGGATAAGATGCATCTAGAAAATAAAGTTCAAATGCTGCTACACAGCATACGAAGTCTTTATAGGATTTAGCCTATATGTATCCTTTGCCAAGTGGAATTATATAAGCAATTCCCTGAATGTAGCACATTATCTCACTGCCTCCCTTTTGGCCCCCTTTCTAATTGCTACTCATTTTTCATTGATAAAATAAAATTCTCCTTTTTCCAAGTGTCCTGTTATCCCCCAAAGAATTGACTGTTCACTTCTTTTGCATCTCCACTAAATTCTGCATATATTACCATCATAACAATTATTCACTTTATTGTTTACGTGTCATCCTCTACTTACTGTAACTTTTCTGACATATATATCAGTGTTTATGATAATGGTTCCTAGCACAAAAATCAGTGTTCAATGATGGCTGAATGAATGAATCTCAAAGATAACTTTCACACATATATCATTTAACACTGACTCCTTCTAGGTCTTTTCACTCTTAATTAGAATTTAAATGATAGAAACCTTTGCCCTTTATATTATTTTATAGTATTTGAAATCACACATACTATACACTACACATCAATTTTCCTGTCTCTTAGGTAATTTTTCTCTTACACCTTCTCAGAAATGAATGGCATGTTGCCATTTTTAAAAGATTTTTTTATTTATTTGAGAGGGAGGGAGCACAAGTGCAGAGAGGAGGGGCAGAGAGAATCTTAAGCAGACTCCGCCCTGAGTGTAGAGCCCAGTTTGGGGCTTGATTCTGCAATCCTGAGATCGGGACCTGAGCCAAAACCAAGAGTTGGATGCCTAATCCACTGTGTCACCTAGGCACCCCCATGTGGCCATTCTTATACTTACTTTGTTAAGTCCTCAAATTCAATCTTTCCCATATTGTTGAACATACAGATGATCTCATTGCAATTCATATTCAACCTAAAATAAAACATTAACATATAAGTAAATGTTCTAACACCAGTGTATTACTTTCTCTAAATAAAAGTCAGCTGCTAACATTAAAAACTCGAAAAGAACGTTTTAAGTCCTCTAATATAACTTCATTACTTTCTCTAAAAGTCAGTTGCTGACATTAAAAAACCTCAAGACAACATATTTTTCTAATTTATCATAAATTACTCTTATTTTACATGTTTGCTAATTTGGGAAACATCTGTGACACAAATTTCAATTTATAATTGCTTGCTATTTAATACATTTAGGCTCTAACACATTTTTATACTTAATCTTTAGGTTCTCCTGAATTATAACTTACTTACTTGGGAGAGTTCCTCAGTTTTAGAGAACTAACTTGTAACAATTCACTCTCAAATGTTAATTTCAAAGTACGGATAATCTAGAATCAAAAGAGAAGTGTTACTCAGAGTTGAATTTTAAAAATAAATATTACTGGCACAAAGATTTTACAAGGAAAACTATAGCCTTGAAGCATCTCACTAATTAATGTGTTTAAGATTTAATTTTAGGCACCCAAAGGAATGGATGCAAGCAAGTGTTTAAGATTTTTCCCCTAGGGCGCCTGGGTGGCTCAGTGGATTAAAGCCTCTGCCTTCAGCTCGGGTCATGATCTCAGGGTCCTGGGATCGAGTCTCACATCGGGCTCTCTGCTCGGCAGGGAGCCTGCCTCCCCTTCTCTCTGCCTGCCTCTCTGCCCATTTGTGATCTCTCTCTGTCAAATAAATAAAAACTTAAAAAAAAAGATTTTCCCTTAAAGAAATTTAAAATCTTTTAGAGATATAAATTAATAGATAACAAAAGATACTAGTTAAAAAATGGGATATAGCTATGTAAGAGAAAATTCTGATCATACTCACTTTGCATCTGCATTGCTATCCTCCAATGTCTTTTTGCCTTATCTTCTTGATAAATCTAACTAGGGTGAATACCAAATCTTTTTTTCTTAAGATTTTATTTATTTGAGATTGCACATGTGCACACGCACAAGCAGGGAGAGCAGCAGGCAGAGGGAGAAGCAGGCTCCCTGCTGAGCAAGGAGGCCAATGTGGGCTCAATCCTAGGACCGTGGGATCATGACCTGAGCCAAAGGCAGACATTGAACTGACTGAGCCACCTAGGTGTCCCAGATGAATACCAAATCTTACAGTTTTTTACACTTTCTAATGGCTCATTTGTATTACACAGGAAATGACTGTTTTTAGAACCATGTCTAGAGAGAGGTCTGACCAAGTTAGGATGATGGCAAATTCCTCTCCCTTCACTTAGAGACTTTGGAGGCAGATAAACAAATGCCTTCTATTTTATACCTCAATTCATCCCAAACATCTGATTATCTATGGGAAAAGGCCATGAGGAATTAAAGATTATAGAACAGGATCTATATCCCAAAGGAGCAAGGCAGAAATCAGAAAAAAAGATGGTTAATCCTGTCTTGCCAAATGATCTTATCAGAAAACATGTTTTTGTTTTTGCCCAACTGTGCTCCCTCGGCATATTATTAGATGATAGAACATAGTGGAAGCACCCTGTCTCTTGACCTGCACATTTAGGAAGGCAGGAAGAAAAGGGAAAAAAAACCCTGAATGAGAACTTGAATTAAGTTTTTAAGTCAAGAATTGGCAGTCATATCTAAATTGCTTATGAAAAAAGAAAATCCCATTTAGTTTTCTGCCCTTACATGTTCTCATTTTTTATTCAAATGTTCTAGGAACATTAATTTCCAACTCAATGTCACCATACTTGCTTTCAGATCATGTGTTATAAAGACCTTATTACTGCACCATTTCTTTAACTGGTAAATAACAATAAAAGGCTAAATAAATTTATTAATATTTATCTTAGAATTCAAACACTAAGAATTCTAAATTGAGGCCAAGAGAAGTTAGGATAATCTAAAAATAAATACTTATTAAATCTTCAATATCATATTCCAAAGCATGTAAAGTAATATATCTCAGAAATAAATTCATATTATGGTCAAAATTACCTGATTGAGGTCACAATAAGTCCTTAAAGAAGGTGCTGATTTTAACTCTTTTGCTATCTTCATAGCTGCAGCCAAATCATTTTTTTTGTCTTCAATGTAGCTTTTAGCCATTATTACATTTGAAAGATAATCATCTGTATTTCTTACTACTTCTTCACACAGGTTCTTCTTCCTTCATATAAGATCCCAAAATTATATTACAGAATTTCATAAATGCTCATATGAAAGTGAATTTATAGGAACTGAGTGATATCAAAAGGATAAATTTCACTAGTTTATGAACATGGTTAAAAGAGGCATTCAATTGAAACATTATAACTGAAAACTATGTATGCATAACTACAGAAAAAGTAGAAGGATATTATGTCACAGATACAGCTGTCACAGAACTATAGAAGAAATACCCTAGATGATCCCACCTAAAAGAGAAATCCTATCTTGTAATTACTTGTGCCATTTCAAAACCAATTTTTATTCATTTCCCACAAAGACACACCTGCACATTTTAAAATTTTCATCAGTTGACACAAATTACATAAATATAAAATGAGATTTTAAAATAAGACTTCACCAAACCAGAACACAAGTGTCAATTAAGTATAATCTTCAGAGTAATCACTTGGAATGGCAATTAATGATTCCTCCATTATTTGTACCTCATTACTCAAAATCTTTTCTGGACCTATGATGGAATTACATCATTATGGAAATTTAAAAATTTTGTACCAAAATTGGAGTATGTAACTTTCTCCTTTTATTACCAAACAAATGACTATTATTTCCTCAAAATCAAATCTGGCCTCAAAATCAAATCTGGCCCCCAAAAAGGAGTATTTGCCACACTGAAGAGTAACAAGAATATGATATAGGCTCTGAAGGTGAAGAGGTATTCCAAAAACCATTTTGGTAATTGTATAAACAATCTGAAAGTCATTTCTTTAGAGAAGAAAAACAGTTACTCTTGGTAAGTTCTAGTATGGTTTCTAAAAACTCGTGCCTAGGATTGATATCAGCAAAACAGCAGACTAGGTAACTCTAAGCCCTTATTACCCAGTGGATATGTCAAAAACAAACAAACAAACAAACAAAAAAACCCTAAGCAAAAACTGGTTAAAATAGTCTTATAGAAACTCCGGAAAATAAACAAAAGGTATACAGCAACCAAGCAAATGCCCAATCAAGAAAAAGCCATATTCAAAAAAGTAGGAAATTCCATGGTGTTTTTACTTGTTCTTGCCCAGACCTCTCCTCAGCATGGTGCAGTCTTGGTCTAGTGGTAGCAGCACAGTTCCCAATTCCTTCCATCAAACCCAAGGGAGCATAGTAGACTTCATCTGTAATGTTCTAACTTGTTTATGGAATGCCTGAGGAACTAATCTGTTTCCCCTAACTTGGAGCTGAGGCAGTAAAGAGCAACAGGCAGTACTTGGGAAGGTTGTAGGAAAACTAAGAGCTATAGATTCCTGAGCAAAAAATTATAGGTAAAGACATACACTATGCCATCTGGGGCTTGCAAATTCTGGGGTGACACTCTTTGAGATATGAATACATTTAAAAGCAGCTGTGTATATAAAGGAATAAAAAAATCATACTCGGGCCCAAGCAAGAGGCATGCTCAGAAAAGACCTGAGAACCCATTAAGCCTCTACCTGAGGCTGATTCTAAGGCTCAGAGCATGCTCACTCAGTAAAGGACTGCCTATGCAGAGAACCAGTTTGCAATGACTAGAAGAGGTGGCTGTGTTTTCAGATGCCCAATTTTCAACAAAACACCAAGGGTGTATAAAGACATGGGAAAATACGATCCATTCAAAGGGAAAAAAATAGAGTGGCAGAAACCATTCCTGAAGAAGCAGAGACATAGGACTTATTAAAGACTTTAAAACAATAGTTTTAAATATGCTCAAAGAGCTAAAGGAAAACATACACAAAGAACCTAGAGGAAATCAGGAAAAAAATGAAAGACCAAAATGTGAATATCAATAAAGAGACAGAAATTATAAAAAGGAAACAAATTCTGGTGCTCAAAAGTACAATAAGTAAAGTAAAAAATTCACTAGAGGGATTCAACTGCAGATCTGGGCAGGAATAAGAAAGAATTAGCAAACCTGAAGATAGGACAACTGAAATTACAGAGTTTGAGGAACAGAAAGAAAAAAATAATGAAGAGAAGTGAACAGAATCTAAGGGACTTAAAGGATTCTCTCAAGAAAAGCAACATATGCATTACATGAGTCCCAAAAGCAGGAGAGGAAGAAAAAGGTGCAGAGAAATTATTTGGAGACATAATAGCTAAAGACTTCCAAAATTAGATAAAATACATAAACTGACAAGTCCAAGAAACCAAAGATATAAATGTAGAAGAGACACAATATAATCAAACTGTTGGAAGACAAATAGAGAATCCTGAAAGCATTGAGAGAAATGCAATTTGTCACACACAAGGAATCCTCAGTAAGATTATCAGCCAATTTCTCAGCAGAAACCTTGGAGGCCAGGAGGTGATGGGATGACATATTGAAAGTGTGGAGGGGTGCCTGGATGGCTCAGTTGGTTCAGCACCCAACTCTTGATTTCAGTTCAGATCATGATCTCAGGGTCATGAGATCGAGCCCCATTTTGGGCTCTGCACTGGGTGTGGAGCCTGCTTAGAATTGTCCCTCTCCCACTCTTGCTGTCCTTTCCCTTAACTCTCTCTAAAAAAATAAAATGTTGAAAGGAAAAGCCTGCCAATTGAGACTTCTATAACTAGCAAAACTGTCCTTTAAAAGATAAGGGAAAAGTTAAAATATTCCCAGATAAAGAAAAGCTAAGGGAGTTCAGGATCGATATACTTGTCCTCTAAGAAATCCTAAACAAAGTTCTTCAGGTTAAAATAAAATGAGGAGAGACAGCAACTTGTACTTGGTAGAGGTAAATACACAGGCAAATATAAAATCTAGTATTATTTATATTTGATTTTATCAAATATAAAATCTAGTTTTGGCTTATAACTCCACATTTACTTTTTATAGGATTTAAAAGACAAATACATAAAATGACTAAAATCTATGTTAATGGGTACATGACGTATGAAGACATAACTGTGAAATGAAACAGGGGAAGTAGACGTAAAGGAGTTTTTCTACAATTCCTACAATTCAGTTAAGCTGATATCAATTCAAAATAGATTGTTATAACTTTAATATGTTATATGTAATCCCCATGGTAACTACAATGTAACTATAGAATATGCAAAAAAAAATGAGAAGGGAATCAAAATATGTCTCTACAAAAAAGTCAAGTAAACAGAAGAAGGTAGTAATAGAAGAAGTGAATGATAAAAGGCTCTAGAACATATTGAAAACAATATGACAAAAGTCCTTCTTTATTGATAATTGATTTAAAAGTAAATCGATTACACTTCAGAATCAAAAGGCACAGAGTGGAAGACTAGAGTTCAAAAAATGACAACATATTTAGGTCTACAAGATACTCATTTTAGATCTATAGATATACGTAGAATGAAGGTGAAAAGATGAAAAAAGGCACTCTGTATAAAGAGTAATCAAAAGAGAGCTATGCTAATATTAGACAAAATAAACTAAGTCAAAAACTGTTACAAGAGGGGACGCCTGGGTGGCTCAGTGGGTTAAGCCTCTGCCTTCAGCTCAGGTCATGGTCTCAGGGTACTGGGATCGAGCCCCGTATGGGGCTCTCTGCTCGCTGGGGAGTCTGCTTCCCCCTCTCTCTCTGACTACTTATGATCTGTCAAATAAATACATAAAATCTTTTAAAAAAAACTGTTACAAGAGAAAAAGGACATTATATATTAACAGAACATCAAGAATATACAATTATAACACATGACACACCAAATACAAGAGCTCTAAAATACATAACACAAACATTGACAATATCTAAGGGAGAAATAACAGTACAATAATAGGTGGAGACCTCAATATTCTACTTCCTACTTCTGATAACAAATGGAAAAACCATATAGAATATCAATAAAAAGTAGACTACTTAACATCACAGATCAATTGCACCTAACTGACATAAAGAGAAAAATCCATCCAACAACAGAGAATATACACTTCTCTCAACCATACATGGAATATCCTCCAGGTTAGATCATCTGTTAGGTCAAAAATCAACTCTTTTAAAAACCCAACTTAAAAAAAATCTGAAAGCATACAAAGCATCTTTTCTGGTCACAATGGAAAGAAACTTGAAAACATTAACAGAAGGAAATGAAAAATATGTGAAAATTAAATAACATACTCCTAAACACAAATAGGTTAAACAAAAAATAATAGTAGGAAAATATCTTGAGACAAATGAAAAACAAAAATTTTAAAAATTGAAATGGGAGAGGAGTTAAGATGGCAGAGGAGTAGGAGACACTTAGTTTCTCTATTTCCTCAAATATAGCTAGACAACTATCAAATCATTCTGAACACCTGTGAAATTAATCAGAGATCTGAGAAAAGAAATGCTGCAATTCTATAAATAGAAAAGCGACCACTTTCTGGAAGGTGCAGAGACTTGAATACAGGGTGATATACTGGAGGATATGGTGGAGGGGAGGGAGACTACTTAAGGAGGCTATTCCAAAGTATTATAAGCAGTGGAGCACAAAATTGGAACTTTTAGAAGTCTGCTATGTACATCCCTGGCTCAAAGATGCTCAGGTAACAAAGTGGGGCAGAATCCCAGGTAGAACGGCATTGTCTCAGGATCCCTGGGGGGGTCCCAAGGAGAATGGGGGTGCCTGAGCATGGCAGAGATCCTAAGTGTAGGAACAGGGAAGCCAGCTGAAAACAGCTGAGGTACCAGTTTTCTGCTCTGTTTTGCCATAAACTCTGACCCACTGCACAGTCCTGCTACCACTTTCCTGGCAGGGTTCTAGCAAAAGGCAGAAGCATGGTAAGACACACAACCCCCCCCCCTCCACACACACACACACACACATAGCAGGAACAGTGTGGGTTCACAACACAGGTGTCCACAAAATTTGAATTTGAAACTCAGTTACATGCCTGAGATAAAAATGTTCATAGGCCAGATGAACACAGAGCTCTGATGAAAGTTAAGGGGGACACGAGTAATTGACTGCTTTTCTGTGAGAGCTCACTGAAGAGTGAAGAGCATGAACTTTCAGCTCCAGGGCTAGAGACTGGGGTGCCGCCATTTTCATCCCACCACTCAGTATTGAAAGCCTTCAGGGAGCAAAATAGCACCACATAGTGGAATCTGGAGCCACTTACACTGTGCCTGGCCCCTTGACAAGCCAGGAGCATTTCAACTAGGGCAAGGGCATCTGAGAATCCATGCAATGCGCCTCTCTTACAGAAGACCAGATGGGACAACTGGCCTGCACCAAGTTTACTGACCATAGAGGGCTGCAAAGCTCTTGAGGAAAACAGTATGTAACATCCATGGGTTTTTTTTAAGTCTTTCATTATTTTTTCAGTTATTTTCTTATTTTTCAATTCTATTTTTAAAAAATGTTTATATATACATTATATATAATTTTTTCATTTTTTGTTTGTTTTCATTGTATATTATTGTATGCATATACAAAAGTTTAAAAAATAGAAAAATTTCTCTTTCTTATTTTGGGATCAAGTTTCTTTAAAATGCAGACCAAAACTCACTGAAGATCTAGTTTTTTGAGGGGCAGGGGGTTGGTTCTTGCTTTTTTCTTGTATTTTTTTTTCTTTTCTGTTGTTATTCTTATTGTCTTTTCTCTTTCTTCTGTTCTTTTTCTGGACAAAATGATGACATGGAGACATTCACTCCAAAAGATAGAACAGGATGTAATATTCACTGCCAGGGATTTAACACGGATATAAGTAAGATATCTGAACTAGAGTTTAAAGCAACAATTTTATAGATACTAGGTAGGCTTGAAAAAAGCACAGAAGACCTAGAGAATCCCTTATTTTAGAAATAAAAGAACTAAAATCTAGTCATGCTGAAATTAAAAATGTACATCTGGGTTCTTTCCACACTTTGGCTATTGTAGACATTGCTGCTGTAAACACTGGTATGCATGTGCTTCTTGAATCATCATTTTTATATCCTTTGGATAAATACCTAGTAGTGCAATTGCTGGGTCATAGAGTAGTTCTACTTTTAACTTTTTGAGGACCTCCATACTGCCTTCCAGACTAGCTGCACCAGATTGTATTCCCACCAAGAGTGTAAGAGGGTTCCCCTTTCTCCACATCCTTGCCAACATGTCGTTTGCTGACTTGTTAATATTAGCCATTCTCACTGGTGCAAGGTGGTATCTCATTGTGGTTTGATTTTTATTTCCCTGATGATGAGGGATGTTGAAATTTTTTGATGTGTCTTTTGGCCATTTGTGTCTTTTTTGGAGAAATGTCTACTCCTGTCTTCCCATTTCTTGAGTGGATTTTTTGTTTCTAGGCTGTTGAATTTGATAAGTTCTTTATAGATTTTGGATACTAGCCCTTTATCTGCTAAGACATTTGCAAATATCTTCTGTCATGCTTTTTAGTTTTGTCGACTGTTTCCTTTGCTGTGTAAAAACTTTTTATCTTGATGAAGCCCAGTAGTTCATTTTTGCTTTTCTCTTTCCTTTGGAGATATGTTTAGTAAGAAGTTGCTGCAGCTGAGGT
The DNA here is from genome assembly GCA_004024625.1 of Mellivora capensis. Classification (NCBI taxonomy): domain Eukaryota; kingdom Metazoa; phylum Chordata; class Mammalia; order Carnivora; family Mustelidae; genus Mellivora; species Mellivora capensis. The sequence continues at coordinate 16,145 of PISX010016684.1, forward strand.
TGAAGACGTTGCTGCTTATGTTCTCCTCTAAGATTCTGATGGATTCTTGTCTCACATTTAGGTCTTGCATCCATTTTGAGTTTATCTTTGTATATAATCTAAGAGAATGGTCAAGTTTCGTTCTCCTCCATGTGGCTGTCCAGTATTTCCAACACAATTTAAGAGACAGTCTGGAGGAGATTATGCTGAGTGAACTAAGTCAAGCAGAGAGAATCAATTATATGGTTTTACTTACTTGTGGAGCATAAGGAATAACACGGAGGACATTGGGAGAAGGAGAAGAGAAGGGTGTTGGGAGAAATCAGAGAGGGGTATGAACCATGAGAGTCTGTGGCAGGATATAAAATTAATGCACAGAAGTCAGTTGCATTTCTATATACTAACAAGGAGGCAGAAGAAAGAGAAATCAAGGAATTGATCCCATTTACAGTTGGACTAAAAACCATAAAATACCTAGAAATAAACCCAACCAAGAGATAAAGGATCTGTATTCTAAAAACTTCAGAACACTAGTTGCTGGAGGGGAAGGGGGTAGAAGGGATGGGGTGGCTGGGTGATAGATATTGGGTAAGTTATGTGCTATGGTGAGTGCTGTGAATTGTGTAAGACTGATGATTCACAGATCTGTACCACTGAAACAAATAATACATGTTAATAAAAAAATAAAATTAAAACAAAACTACAGAACACTTGTGAAAAAAATTGAGGAAGATACAAAGAAGTGAAAAAACATTCCATGCTCATGAATGGGAAGAACAAATATTGTTGAAATATCTATGCTACCCAGAGAAATCTACACATTCAGTGCAATCCCTATCAAACTACTGTCAACATTTTTTATAGAGCTGAAACAAATAATCCTAAAATTTGTACAGTATCAGAAAAGACCCCAAATAGCCAATGGAATGCTGAAAAAGAAAACTAAAATTAGAGGCATCACAATTCCAGACTTCAAGATACAGTATCCATTCCTAATTAAAATGCTTCAAAGTATAGAGATAGAGGGAACATTCCTCAGCTTCATAAAAGTTATCTATGAGAAGCCCAGCAAATATCATTCTCAAAGGGGAAAAGCTGACAGCCTTTGAGATCAGGAACAAGAGAAGGATGCTCACTCTTGCCACTGTTGTTCAACATAGTACGAGAAGTCCTAGCAACAGGTATTCAAATTGGCAAAGAAGAAGTCAAACTCACTCTCTTCGCAGATGACATGGTACTCTATGTAGAAAAGCCAAAAGACTCCACCCCCAAACTACTAGAACTCATACAGCAATTCAGTAATGTGGCAGGTCACAAAATCAGTTGCTTTCTTATACACTAGGCAAAGTAACTGTAGAAAGAGAAATATAGAGAATCGATTCCATTTACTACAGCACCAAGAACCATAAGATCCTGGGAATAAACCTAACCAAAGAGGTAAAGAACCTGTACTCAAGAACTACGAACATTCATGAAAGAAACTGAAGAAGACAGAAAAAGATGAAAAAGCATTCCATGCTCATGGATCGGAAGAATAAACATTGTTAAAGTATCTATACTGCCTGCAGCAATCTATACTTTCAATGCCATCTGGATCAAAAATTCCACCAGCATTTTTCAAAGTGCGGGAACAAACAATCCTAAAATTTGTATGGAACTAGAAGAGACCCCAAATTGTTAAGGAAACATTGAAAAAGAGAAACAAAACTGGGGGCATCACGTTGCCTGATTTCAAGCTTTACTACAAAGCTGTGATCACCAAGAGAGCATGATACTGACACAAAAACAGACACACAGACCAGTGGAAGAGAGTAGAGAGCCCAGATGTGGACCCACAACTCTACGGTCAAGTAATCTTTGACAAAGCAGGAAAAAATATACAGTGGAAAAAAGAAAATCTCTTCAATAAATGGTGCTGGGAAAATTGGACAGCTATGTATAGAAGAATGAAGCTTGACCATTGTCTTACACCATAAACAAACTCAAATGGATAAAAGACCTCAACATGAGGCAGGAATCTGTCAAAATCCTAGAGAACATAGGCAGTAATCTCTTCAACTTCGGCCACAACAACTTCTTTCAAGACATGTCTCCAAAGGCAAAGGAAACAAAAGCAAAAATTGGGACTTCATCAAGATCAAAAGTTTCTGCACAGCAAAGGAAACAGTCAACAAAACAAAGAAGCAACCCACTCAATGGGAGAAGATATTTGCAAATGACATTACAGACAAAGTGCTGATATCCAAGATCTATAAAGAACTCCTCAACTCAACACTCAAAAAAACAGATAATGTCAAAAAATGGGTAGGAGATATGAACAGATACTTCTCCAAAGAAGACATACAAATGACTAATAGACACATGAAAAAATGTTCATCATCATTAGCCGACAGGGAAATTCAAATCAAAACCACACTAAGATACCACCTTATACCTTAGAATGGCCAAAATTAACAAGATAGTGATAGCAGTGTTAAATGGAAATACATATTAGTAAACACAGTAAAAGAGAAACGTCAAACCAACAATCTAACTTTATGCTTTAGGAACTAGAAAAATAAAAACTAAACCAAACTCTAGTGCAAGGAAGGACTAATAAAGATTAGAGTGGTGATAAGGAATTAGAAAATTTAAAAAATGGAGAAAAAAAGTCAATGAAAGCAAAAGTTGGTTCTTTGAAAGAACCATTTCCTAGTTTCAATGATGTACAATTGTTTTTTAAGTTCCTGTATCATTTATTTCTGCTCTAATCTTTATTATTTCCTTCTTTCTGCTGTCTTTAGGCTTCATTTGTTCTTTTTCCAGGTCCTTTAATTGTAAGGTTAGATTGTTTGGGATTTCTGTCAATTCTAAATTCATTTTTTAAAGATTTTATTTATTTGAGGGGGGGGGCACACAAACGGGAAACAGCAGAGGGAGAGAGAGAAGCAGGCTCTTCGCTGAGCAGGGAGCCCGATGGGGGGCTTGATCCCAGGACCCTGGGATCACAACCTGAACCAAAGGCAGATGCTTAATTGACTGAGGCACCCATGTGCCCCTAAGTTCATTTTTTAAAAGATTTTATTTTTATGTAATCTCTATACCCATTGTGAGGACCGAACTTAGAACCCCAAGTTCAAGAGTCACATGCTTCAATGACTGAGCCAGCCAGGCACCCTAAGATTTTTCTTGCTTCTTGAGGTAGGCCTGAATTGTTATATTCTTCCCTGTTAGTACTGTTTTTGCTATATTCCAAAGATTTTAGACCACTGTGTTTAATTTTCATTTGTTTTCCTATATTGTTTTATTTCCTCTTTGATTTATTTAGTAACTTATTTCTAACCTCTATGTATTTGGAGTCTTTCCAATTTTTTTCTTGTGGTTGATTTCTAGAAAGGTTGGTTCTTTTCAGTTGAAATTGACAACTCTTTACACAAGGAAAAAGAGAAGAATCAACTTACTAAAATAAAAAAGGAAGTGGGAACATGATGACCAATTTTACAGGAGTCAAAAGGATTACAAGAAAGTACTAAAGACAACTGCATTCCAAGAAATTGGATAATCTAGGTGAAATGGACAAATTCCTAGAAACACACTATAAGACTAAGGGAGAAATAGAAAATCTGAACAGATCAATAACAAGTAAGGAAACTGAATCAGCAATCAAAAACCTTCCAAAAAGAAAATCCCTGGGCCAGATGGCTTCACTTATGAATTCTACCAAAAATTTAATGATGAATTAACACCAACCTTCCCGAAATCCTTCCAAAAAAATCGAAGGGGCAGGAACAATTCCTAACTCATTCTATGAGGTAAGCATTATCAAAGCCATATGAAGACACTACAAGAAAACTCCAGACAACTATCTCTTATGAGCATCAATCAGTGCGAAATCCTCAACAAAGTATTAGCAAATCAAATTCAGCAGCATATTAAAAGGATACTGCATCATGACGTAGTAGGATTTATTCCTAGAATATAAGGATGATTTGACACATGAAAATCAATTAATGTTATATACCGCAGCAAGAAGTAGTAAAAATTCCATATATGATCCCTTCAATCAATGTAGAAAAAGGATCTGACATATTTTAGCACCCTTTCATTATAAAAACCCTCAATGTACTAGGAATTTAGGGAAACCACATCAACATAAAGGCCATATATGAAAACCCACAGCTAAGCAGGCAGAGGAAAAGCTGTTATTTCTTCACTAAGATTGGAAACAAGATCAGGATGTGCACTTTTGCCACTGCTATTTAACAAATTATTATTAAGTTCTAGCTGGAGTAATTAGGCAAGAAAAAGTAAGTAAAAGACATCCAAATTGAAAAGAAGTAATATTATCCATTTTTGCAAATAACATGATCTTATATGCACAAAACCCTAAGTAGGCCAAAAAATACTTGCAGGGCTAATAAATGAATTCAGAAAAAATGTAGGAACAAAATCAATACACAAAACCCCCATGCATTTCTATATTCTAATAGTCTAAAAAGGAAATTAAGAAAATAATTCCTTTAAAATAGAATACAAAAGAATATACTTAGGAATAAGCTTAAGCAAGGAGGGAATAGACTTGTATGTTTATACACCATACCAGACTGCTGAAAGAAATGAAAGAAGACACAAATAAGAGTAAAGACATCCCACATTCATGGACTGGAAGACCTAATATTATTGACAGTACTACCCAAAACAATCTACAATTCAATGCAATCTCTATTAAAATTTCAGTGATGTTTCAGGCAGAATAGAAAAACCCATTCTCAAAGTCATATGAAATCTCAGGGGACCCCAAACTGCCAAAACAAACTTGAAAAAGAACAAAGTTGGAGGCTCACACATCTTGATTTCTAAACTTGCTACAAAGCTAGCTATAATCAAAACAGTGTGCTACTGACATAAGGATAGACAGACCGATGGAATAAAATAGACATCTCAGATATAAACCTTCACATATATGGTTAACAGTATTAACATGCATGCCCAGACCATTTAATGGAGAAAAGACCATCTTTTCAATGAATGGTGCAGAGAAAAGTAGACATTCACATGGAAAAGAATAAAACTGGACCTTTCTCTTATACCATATACAAAAATTAACTCTAAATGAATCAAAGACCTAAATATAAGAGCTAAAACTGTAGAACTCTTAGAAGAAAACACAGGGGAAAAGCTTTATAATGTTAGATTCAGCTATGATTTCTTGGCTATGACACAACAGCACAGGCAACAACAACAACAAAAATAAACAGACTATTAGTAACTTTTGTGGGTCAAAGAATGCTACCAAGAGAGTGAAAAGGCAACCCACAGAATGGGAGAAAATATCTGAAAATGACATATCTGATAAAGGATTAGTATCCCTAGTGTATGTAGAACTCCAACCCCACAACAAAATAATCCAACCCAAAAGAAAGGACTTGATGGGACGCCTGGGTGGCTCAGTGGGTTAAGCTGCTGCCTTCAGCTCGGGTCATGATCCCAGGGTCCTGGGATCGAGTCCCGCATGGGCTCCCTGCTCGGCAGGGAGCCTGCTTCTCTCTCTGCCTCTGCCTGCCTCTCTGCCTGCTTGTGTGCTCGCTCTCTCTCTCCTTCTCTGATAAATAAATAAAATATTTAAAAAAAAAAAAGAAAGGACTTGAAAGGCTTTTCTTCAAAGAGGATAGGTAAATAAGCAATAAATAAGCATATGAAAAAATACTCAACATAAAATGCAAATCAAAATCACAAGATACTATTTCATACCCATTAGGATATGATTACTACAAAATTCCAGAAAACATTGTTGGTGAGAATATGAGAAACTGCAAGTAAAATGTAAAGCTACACTAGAAAACTCTGATGTTCCCTCAAAAGGTTAAACATAAAATTATCATATGCCACTAAACTGGACACTTAAAAAATGATTAAAAAGGTTATCTTTTTATGTACATTTTACCACTATAAGAATGTTTAAAATACATGCACATGACTTATAACTTAAATGTTACAATTAAAGACCATATGTGAGATAGCATCAATAGGGAAGACTGAAGAATATCAACCAATTCATTGACAGTATATCGAGCCTATGTCCTTGGTATCTTGATGGGATTAAAAAGAAAAAGAGGGGCACCTGGGTGGCTCAGTGGGTTAAAGCCTCTGCCTTCGGCTCAGGTCATGATCCCAGGGTCCTGGGATCGAGCCCCACATAAGGCTCTCTGCTCAGCGGGGAGCCTGCTTCCTCCTCTATATCTCCGTGCCTGCCTCTCTGCCTACTTGTGATCTGTCTGTCAAATAAATAAATAAAATCTTAAAAAAAAAAAAAAGAACTAAGGGTCAAATGGACAGGAACCATTATTAAAGATACTTCTTTGTCACATCAAAACTTTTATGATCCTATTTCTTGAAATGAAAAATGTGATTAAAAATTATTAAAGATCTTGGGGCGCCTGGGTGGCTCAGTGGGTTAAAGCCTCTGCTTTTGGCTCAGGTCATGATCCCAAGGTCCTGGGATCGAGCCCCACATCGGGCTCTCTCTCTCTCTCCCTCCTCTCTCTCCCTGCCTGCCTCTCTTGCCTACTTGTAATCTCTGTCTGTCAAATAAATAAATAAAATCTTTAAAAAAAATTATTAAAGATCATATATATCAAAGAATTTTTAAAATAATGGATATGCAACTATGTGGTATTTGTTTAGAAATGAATGTCAGAAAGTATTAAAGTATTACTTGCTCTGATGCAAATAAACATATGAAAAAATGGAGTGATGTGTGAGAAAAAGCATGTTTGCATTTTCTGTGCTGCTTTAAGAAAGAAGCTTATTTATTTAACAGTTAGCTTAGGACCAGATGGCAAATAGCCAAAAATTTCTAAAAATGTACTAATTGTTCTTCATTTTCAAGCTGCAGACATCACTCTGTAGGGATCACCCAAACCTTCCAAACTTGCTTAAAAGTTACTCAGTACTTCAATCTATACAAAGAAACAAAGTGACAAGTTCATGTTAAAAACTTCAGTTTCACTGAGTCTGTATTTTTAAGTTATTACCTGGAATCAAGAGAAGTAAAAAGTTGATCAAACTGTTTCTCCAGGACCTCTATAAGACTGACTGTTTCCTCTTTTGTTTGATTGTGTATATGTTCCAGCATCTGGGAAGAACATAATACAAAGATCTAATTTGGTATTTTTATTTTGTAGAAATTGTACTGTTCAAATAATTTTAAAATTAAAAGGTACTTTTTGAACTTTTCAAAGTAGCCATACAAGAGAAGATTAGGTGATAAAAATGGAGTAAGTTACAAGGTTCGACTTTAAATCCTGGTACTTGTCAGCAAGATCACATCTTTGTTGGCACTGTGCACTGATAAACTGGAAAAAAGGCCTAGAAAATCCACTAAGTTTTCTAAACTTCTTATTCCTTTTTATTATTACAGGAAGAGTCATTCTGGATAACTGAATTTCTCTCTGGCAGGATTCCTTAAATGAAAAAAACTTAATACATAATATTAAATATACTTGAAATGTTAAATATTCCACATGTTTACATTTTTTGAACAAAGAATTGTTACTTGAGATCTCTGATCCTTTTTTTTCCTTCCATTCCCCCCCTTTTAAAACAGTAATGTCTGTCTATCCTATACCTGTCCAACCAAAATATTTTAGAAGCAGATTAACTATCTAGTTTCACAGGTTCATGGTTAGAGAGGAATTTTACCCCTAAATGAATCATACCCTGAGTCTCAGCCATACCTGATTTAGAAGATACTTAGGTGAGATTTTGGACTTGATGCTGGAATAGATTTAAGACTACGTTGGGATGGGATCTAAGACTAGATAGGTGAATGTATTTTGCATTTAAGGAGGACACAAATCTGGGGGGGGTGGTTAGAGAGCAGACCGTTACAGGTTGAATTGTGCCACCCCCCCCAACTCATGCTGAAGTCTTAACTCCTGTATCAGCTATATATATATATATATATTTTTTTTTAAAGATTTTGTTTATTTATTTGACAAAGACAGTGAGAGAGGAAACACAAGCAGGGGAGGAGAGAGAGAGAGAAGCAGACTCCCCACTGAGCAGGGAACCCAATGCAGGGCTCGATCCCAGGACCCCGAGATCGTGACCTGAGCCAAAGGCAGATGTTTAATGACTGAGCCACCCAGGCGTCCCTCAGCTATATTCTTTGTTGCAAATTTGTTGTTGCTGGGTGCTTAGGAGCCTGTTCTTTGTCACCAAGTGAGTCTCTTTTTGGGGGAGGTGGGGTAAAGGAGAAAAGAAAACAAGATTCTTTGTGTAAGGGTATACAGCCAACTAATGAGCAATGTTGGAAAGATGGTCTGTAATACTTTTGAGACAAAATTCAGCTCACAGCAAGAAAAAAAAAAAAATCATGGTTCCTTAATAGTGCTCCAATTTCAGTCCACTAACATAACAATGCCACAAGACCAATTCTAGCAGGCCATGGAAGTTTTCTATTCTTTTGTATGTTCCTCTGTTACTGGATTATCATGCTCAGGAATTTAGTGCTAAGCTCTAACTTCAGTAATATATATCCAAATATACACATTTAAAGAGAATATGCCTTAATTCACTACAGAATTTAATCATTTAAAATGCTTACTTTTACAGCAACACTTAATTGCTCAAAACTATAGCCTGCTATCTTCAATGCTTCATCAATTTCTTCTGCAGTTTTAGTTTCCTAAGAAGGGAAAGAGGGTCCACACACAAATATAAAATAAAAAATATAAAAATAGATGCTTATATACATTATATTAATTGTAAACATATCAAGCTACAATTTTGATTACAAATGTAACACAGACCATGAGAGAAACCAAGTAACAAAAATATACTCTTAATCTTATAGCCAGAAATTTAAAAACTACTAGCATTTTGATTAAAGATTATAGTATTCCAGACTTTTTTTTAGAGAACTTTTTGAAAAAGTGGTATATTTTGCGTAATCTTTTTTCAACTTAAAACTATCTTGGAAAATGTATCATGGTAATTAATATACACACTACAAAAAAGTTTTTAAAGAATATTATAATTTGGCTATGTTAAAACTTAAAAGATATCAAGATCAAGTGATTTCTCCCTTCCCCTAGTTCATTAAAGATCTCTTTAATTATAGCATTTTGGAATTTGTTCTATTTCTGATCTTAAACTAAATACATTATTTAAAGTTATAATAAGAAAAAAGTGAAATTCAGTCTTCCAACAATAACATCATCATCACAGTGAATTAATTAGGCCTTTTGGCTGCCATTAAAATGATTGGAAAAATTACCTTGAGAATTTAGAAACCTGTACTTTATACAAGTTTCATATTATCTAGATTCAATAACTAGGTTCAAAGGGAAGAAGCTACATATAGTTAAATATTAGGAACACTAATAGAATTGGTCAAAGGGAGAACGGCTTGCCTCAGGAAAAATGAGAATTGTTCAAACATACTTAGAATAAGAGATTCAAGTAAAAAATGTAGGTTTACTTCACCTTTATGCTTCCAAAAAAACCCCCTGTAATTATAGCAACCTTGAGAGGAGAGAAAACTACCAGACACAAAGTAAAAATGTTTGGCTTCATCTTACTTCATAAGTAACATTTTTTCGTACCGCTATTAGAGATGAGGAGTTCAAAATAGTCCTGTGTGTGGACGCTGAATGTTCTAAACCAATAGTTAGCTGATCAGAAGTCTTTTTAAAGTCCTGAGAACAAATCTTTATCCTGAAAAATGTCAAGTACATCATTTTAAATACCACATTAATATAACAATTTAAAACTTCTATTCTGATTGTTACTATCAAAAATAATTCACGTGACAACTTTTAATAACAATTATAGTGAGTTCTCAGTCATTGAGAACTGTCATCATCCATGATGTCTCAGTCATAATCCAAAGAGAGGGAAACCATTGCTAAATATGCTTCCTTATAAAACTTAATTTTACCAAGGGGCATCTGGGTGGCTCAGTCATTAAGCATCTGCCTTTGACTCAGGTCATGATCCCACCTCAGGGTCCTGGTATGAAATCCCACACTGGGCTCCCTGCTCAGTGGGAAGCCTGCTTCTCCCTCTCCCACTACCCCTTCTTGTGTTCCCTCTCTTACTGTGTTCTCTCTCTGCCAAATAGATAAATAATATCTTCAAAAACAAAACTTAATTTTACCAAGAATTCAGCTTCTTAGCAAATCCCTAAAAAAAAAAAATTATTATTCCATAGTATAAACTGTGCTTTAATCTCCTAATTACCTCTCCTTAGCTGATGTTTTTTGGTAGAGAAGTTGACAGTCACTGAACTGTCTTTGAGCTCAATTACTTATACACAAATGCCTGCTACTAATATAACATGCTTATGGGTCTAGATAATTTGCAAAAAGGTAATAAATTTACTGGGTAAGTTAATTTGCAAAGAAAATATTAGTTTCATTTCTTATCTAAACATGCTACAGTTTTTGCTTATTTTAAGGTTTTATTTATTTGTCAGAGATAGAGAGCTTAAGTACACAAGCAGGGAGAGCAGCAGGCAGAGGGAGAAGCAGACTCCCCACTGAGCAAAGAACCTGGTGCAGAACTCGATCCCAGGACCCTGGGATCATGATCTGAGCTAAAAGTGGATGCTTAAATGACTGAACCACCCAGGCATCCTGAGTTTTTGCCTTTTTTTATCTTTATATTCCCATATTGGCTAACAGACAGTAAGCTCTTGATAAATGTTTGCTAAATAACTTAATCAAAGCCTGTAATAGTTTATAGAAGAAAGTATGTTTAAACATTACCCTTATAGAGGAAAGAAACAGATTTTAATTTTAAACATTCATTACTTTGAAAAGTGAATATTCATGTTCTTGAAAACATGTGAATGCATAAGCCCTTAGGAGTCCATAATTCAATTCCCGTTTCAAAAATTTTTTTTGAAGATTTTATTTATTTATTAGAGAGAGAGATATCACAAGTAGGCAGAGAGGCAGAGAGAGGGGGGAAGCAGGATCCCCACTGAGCAGAGAGCCCGATGCAGGGTTTGATCCCAGGACCCTGAGACCATGACCTGAGCAGAAGGCAGAGGCTTAACCCACTGAGCCACCCAGGTGTCCCCCTGTTTCAAAATATTAAATATAAATTAAAATATAAATCAGGAAGGTAATACATTATTTTTAAACAGATTTATTCCTCAGCACATAAACAACTACTTTAAACCAAACTCTACTGAAATTAGGGAATAGGAGTTTCTAATGTAAGTATACTTGACATGGAGAATTTTAAAAAATACAGTAATTTGGAAAAAATTTGAGTATTTTAAAATGGATTCATTTACTTCTGAAAGTGAAATTTTACTTTATAACCACACTAGATATTATATATATTTAGACAAGAATATAATCAGATTTAGCTTATGTAAGGTTTTTAAAAAATCAGAAAATTTCACAAAGAAGTCCAGATCTCCATCTTCTCTTGAGGGAATAAAAAGGAAGATTGGCAACACTGGTTTAGTCTTAACACACAGCAATAACTAGCTAGAGCTAAAAAAGGGCCACGTCCTTTGGAGAGGGTAAACCTTTGTCCCCACAATTCATACCACTCATTGTTTAAAAATCTACCTCACCCAGTAAGTCATTTGCTGGACTGCTGTAGGTACTCAAATTTGTTGTGGCTACTGACTCACATGGAGCGGTAAAGATTCCTAATGATTTACTCTAATCATTTCATTCAGAACGTATGGAGGAAATGGCCGGTAGAATACAAATATAGGGATTGGCATTCAGTAAGCCTGAACTCCACTGGTCCTGTTAATAACCAGTTGCCAGACTTTAGCTAAGTGGCTTACTACCTAAAGAGATAACTATAACTATTTTGGTTTCTGTCTAAGCACCCATTTATGTCCAGACAGAGAAGCTGCATCAGCAATGTGAAAAGCCACTGAATGGTAGTCTAAAAATTTCTGGATTTTATTTAGGTAGGCAATGAAGAAGCATGGAGCAGGGAAGAGTAAGGAAGTGTTAAGGAGGTAGTCAAAAAAGAATAAAAATTAAATAGGATAGTAAAAATGAAAGATAAATGATGGATATGAAAGATACTGTGAAAATTACAGTCTGCAGGAGGCAAAATGAAGAAGTTATGAGGAAATGGGGCGATTTACTGATGCTTGGTGCCATTAACAAAATTGAAAGGTTTCAAATGAGGTTGTTCCTTGAAAGTTTCCTGTGTTTCTTTTATTTCCCACATAATTTATTACTATATTAAATATGCTCTAAAAAGTCAAAATTATACAAAAATATAATTGCCTTCTGAGTAGGGTCTCCATGAATTAACTGGAAGTCTCTTTAACTCTTATGAAGCTATAAAGTAAAACTTTACTATTTTTTCACCGTAATCCATCCCATCCCACAGTCAACCCTAAATATAAATTTATCTAGCACTGAAACATGATTTCAGAAAAACCACAAAAATGTCAAAACATCATGGCATTTCATCTAACAAACATTTATTACATGTTTACTGTATCCAGCAGCAGAAATGTAGAAAGCAGTAAAATGTGGTCCATGCCCTTACAGGGGCTTATAGACTAGCAGAGGGAGACATAAATAAGAAAGTGCAGGGGCGCCTGGGTGGCTCAGTGGGTTAAAGCCTCTGCCTTTTGCTCAGGTCATGGTCTCAGGGTCCTGGGATCGAGCCCCGCATCAGGCTCTCTGCTCAGCGGGGATCCTGCTTTCCCCTCTCTCTCTGCCTGCCTCTCTGCCTACTTGTGATCTCTGTCAAATAAATAAATAAAATATTTTTAAAAAATAAGTGCAATAAAAAATAACACAGGTGCTGGTCTCCAGCTGGGGTTATGCTTTTAAAAAAATCTCTCTTCATTAATTGAAAAAAGAACTTTATTAATATATATGTATACAAAATCCTATTGAAGAACGGAAAATGAGTCAAAGAACCCCCAAATTATTACTCTTCCTTTTATCAATCACCTCATCTCTCAAACCACCTCTTTCCAAAGTCCTCTACTATATCATGCTCATGATACTCTTAAGAATTAACACCTTTTGAAAGCCACAATTCTCAACAAGAACCAATAACTTTTGCTAGAATGACATTCTCAGCTTTTCTTGCATTCTCCCCCCGCCCCCGCCACATTGCATAAGGACAAACTAATGCTTTTTTAGGAGCTGGAGTCTCCATTTCACTAATAGTTAAAACAAATTATAAAAGAGCACTCTATAATGGAAGATACAGGCTTCCAGATGGAATGAAAAAGTTACTGGAATAAAAAGTACAACACAGAGAATGTAATCAATGATACCGTAATAGTGTAGGTGACAGATGGTAGCTACACTTGTGGTGAGCATAGCATAACATATAGAGAAGTTGAAAATAATGTAATAGTGTGTCAACTATATTTAAAAAAAATTTATAGAGTACTCTATAAACAATGGGCTAGAAACACTTATCTAAAAATGATATTTTATCAGTGATGCTACAATTATCCTTTCAGAAATACACTGAACTTCAAATACTAAAATAAGTACACATAAAACATACTTTTTAGGCTGCAGTTTTTCCATTAAAGAATCTTCTTTAATACATCCATCTGTTGGATAGTATCCTTGTCTCATATTTATAGTTGTAGCAATCTTAGGACAAAATAATAATAAAAAAAAACTAGTCATTCATAAATTCTGTTTATTCAGGATTCAAACCAGTGTGTGATTCATAAGTAAACTTCTCTTTCAAATAAAAAATTATATATGTATGATGTTTTTACCCATTTTAATTTTTTAAGAAATCTACTCTGCCAGTTATTACTTAAATAGAACATTAAAACACTTCATTCTACCACATTCTGCAGAATATACTTGTAAAAAGACTTTAAAAATTTACTGTAAAATTTTCACAATGACATTTTCAGTTATGTTCAAAACCTAAAATAATACTTAAGAATAAATTTAGTAAGAAAAATGTAAGTTCTAAGAAAAGAAAATCAAGTAATTTATTGGGATCATACAACAAAAACAGAGTAAATGAAAAATCATTTCAAACTCCTAGACAAAAATTTAATATCCTAAATATAACTAACATAAAATACAAAAAATTAACACAACTCTACAGTTCATATGGAAAATACAGTATCCAAGAATTATAAAAATTTTAACATACCATTCAGTAGAGATTTATCCCACCAGAGCATAAAGCTAATGTAATTAAAATGCTAGGGTACTGGCATAATAAATGAATAGAATACAGCCACATTTGTATGGGAACTTAATACAGAATACAAGGGGCATTTCAATGAAATAGGATTATTCAACAAACAGTGTTTCTTCATTCTGAAGAAAAAAGTTATATGCCTATGTTACACCATATAAAATAGATTATAAAAAAAATATATATATATATCTTAAACACAGGAGAAGTACCAGAAAACACTTATATAACTCTAGGATGGGAAGGTCTGCCTAACCAAAGAAAACCTAGAAACCATAAGGAGGGGAAAAAAATGACTAAAAGAAACATTTCTGAATGGCTAAATGTAATAAAATTAAAAGTGAAAGACTGGGAGAAAATAGGATATACTGGACAAAGTATGAATATCCCTATCATATGAAGTATTCTTACAAGTTAGGAAAAAGACAATTCAAAAGGAAAATGTGCAAAGGATCTGAAGGGATCTATTAAAGAGAGGGAAGCTGATAAATCAGCATATGAAAGTGATCAATTTCACTAATAATCAAGGAATTGAAGTGTAAAGTAAGGATATACCTACTTTGGGAGAAGCGGGGGACTCCCTCTCAACTGGTCCCCTAAATTTAGCTAGAAACCTACAAAGCCACTTTGAAAACCCATGAAATCAGCCCGAGATATAAGACTATATACATCTGGATCTCTATGGGGGCAGAGGATCATCGTACAAAGGATGAAGTTGGGACTGCAAAGACAGATACCTGAGAATAAACAGAAGAGGGAGGGAGCCACCAAAGGTAGCCACTGGAAAGTAATACCCCAGCGCAAATGTGTCCTGCGCTTGGGAACCAGCAATAGCTTGGAGACCCATGGCTGCAAGACAGGAAGGGACTGATAACAGCGCTCCAACAGAATAAAGGGGCTTAACAGACAATTGCCAGGCATCCGCAGGCAAGGATCTAAGCCTAAGGTCCCTGGACCAGCCATAGCTGATCCCATGCCTGCACCTAATAGGGCCCGGTGTGGACTTGAGTCATTGGTCCCTGGGGCTGGCTGCCACCTCTGCCACCACCCTGGCTGAGAGGACCTGGCTTGGACTGGAGGCCATGGTCCCAGGAAATGCAGGCACTGAGGCGCCGGAGTCAGGCTCATCCACACCAGCATCACTTGCAGTTTTGGTGGCACGGGGGTGCAGAAACAATTGGGGGCCTCCATCAACCACTGGGAGTGTCGCCTGGGGAGTGTACCATCTATGGGAGGCTGTAGTATTCAACTGTGCTGGCAGAGGTGGAGTCTGTGTGTTCTGGAGGATTCAGAGAGGAGCAGGCTTCTCTCTAAGGTGAAAGTCAGGTGCGGACAGTTTACTTTGCTCTGATACTCGGAAAAGGTGCAAAAAGCTGCCAGAGAACAAAAGCCTGAAAAACCCATTTCCATGGAGCCCATCCCCGATAGGGGACAGGGCAACTCTGCCCAAGCAACACTGACTGAAAAACAATGCAGCAGGCTCTACCCCCAAAAGACAAGCTGAAAGAACAAGAGGACAACTACCACAGAGGCCCCATAAAACTGTAAAACCCCATCACCAGGGAGAAAACCGTATATTGCCTCACAGCCTATATATTGCTTAGATACAATTTCTCTCTTTTTAAATTCTTTCTCATGACTTTTTTTTTACCTTATCATTTCAACTAGATGTTTAACTCACTGAGCCACCCAGGTGCCCCTCAACTAGATGTTTAATACAACATATTCAATAGTAACTTTTCAACTTGAACTTTTTCATACATATATTTTTTTCCTCTTTTTTTAAATATACATAGATATAAGCTTCAGTGTAGTCCTTCTCCTATTCAAATATATATATATTTGAATAGGGAAAATAGGGAAAGATATATATATATATATATATATATATAAAGAGAGAGAGAGACATATACACACACCAGTTTTAATTTCCCTGTATCTCTGGGAAGTTGAATTCCCTAACAAAGATAAAATACACCCAGGAAGAACTGAAATACCCTTCCTCACCCACACTAAGGGATTATAACCACCCTCCTTTCACCCCTCCCCTTTTAAAATTGTTTTTGTTTTCCCCCCAGATCTGTTTGTTTTTGTTTTTATACCTTATAAATCTTACTCTTGGGGCTCATTTTGGCTTTTTTAATTTTTATTTTTGGCGGTTCCAATTGCTCTGAACCTTCCCAGGGTGCACGTTGCCTGGATAATGGTTGATATATTTGGCTGTACACCCCCCAACCACAACCAACAGAACGACTAGGAGGAGGAACTCTCAACAAAGAAAAAAACCTAGAGACAGTGGCCTCTCCATTTGTCAGAAAATAGACCCCAGGGTAGCAGTTATGAAGACAATGCACATAGATTCATTAAGGGCAGAAGTGAGAGCAGATTGGTAGAACTTAAAAATGTGATCAGTGAGGTACATTCTAATCTAGGTACTCTACAGGGTAAATAAGTCAGAAGAACAAATTAGTGATCTCAAAGATAAACTGACAGAAAAGAAGGAGGAGGTCTGGAACAAACAGCTTAAAATCCATGGAAACAGAATTAGAGAAATAAATGATGCCATGAAATGTTCCAATGTCATAATTACTGGGATCCCTGAGGGGGTGGGGTAGAGAGAGAGAGAGAGAGAACTAGAAGATATATTTGACCAAATCATAGCCAAGAACTTCCCTAATCTGGGAATGAAACAAACAATCGTGTCCTAGTGGCAAAGAGGACACCCCCCAAGATCAATGAGGGCAGACCAACACCCAGGCATGTATTAGTAAAACTTGCAAATCTTAGAACGAAGGAAACCATTTTAAGGGTAGTTAGGAGGAAGAGATTCCTTATGTACAGAGGGAGGAACATCAGAATAATGTCAGACCTATCCACAGAGACCTGGCAAGCCAGAAAGGGCTGCCAAGACATATTCAGGGTACTAAATGAGAAGAATATGGAGCCAGGAATTCTTTATTTGGCAAGGCTGTCATTCAGAATGGATGGAAAGATAAGAAGCTTACAGGACCAGCAGAGACTGAAAGAATATGTGATCACTAAGCCAAGCCTGCAAGAAATATTAAGGGGGGGGTCCATAAAAGGAGAAAGATTCCAAGAGTGATACAGAACAGAAATATACAGAGACAATCCACAGAAACAAGGACTTCACAGGCAACATGATGACAATCAAATCTCACCTGTCAATAATCACTCTCAATGTGAATGGCCTAAATTGTTCCCATAAAACAGCACAGGGCTGCAGATTGGATAAAAAGACAGGACCCATCCACACGTTGTCTACAAGAGACTAATTCTGAACCTAAAAATACATCCAGACAAAGTGAAGGGATGGAGACCTATCTTTCATGCCAATGGACATTAAAAGAAAACTGGGGTAGCAATTCTTATTATCAGAAAATTAGATTTAAGCTAAAGACTGTAGTTAGAGATACAGAAGGCCCATGTATCATTCTTAAAGGTTCTATCCAACAAGAAGATCTAACAATTGTAAATATCTGTGCCCCTAACATGGGAGCAGCCAACTACATAAGCCAACTGTTAACCAAAATAGACATATTGATAATAATATATTAATTGTAGGAGACCTTGACACTCCACTCTCAGCAACAGACAGATCAAGTAAGCAGAAAATCAACAAAGAAACAAAAGCTTTGAATGACTCACTGGACCAAATGGACCTCATATATATTACAGAACATTTCACCATAAATAGCAGAATACTCATTCTTCTCAAGCATAAATGGAACTTTCTCCAGAATAGTCCACATACTGGGTCACAAATCAGGTGTCAACTGATACCAAAAGACTGAGATTATTCCCTGCATATTCTCAGACCACAATGCTTTGAAACTGGAACTCAATCACAAAAAAAAGTTTGGAAGAAATTCAAACACTTGATAGCTGAAGACCATCCTGCTCAAGAAAGTTTGGGCCAATCAGGAAATCAAAGAAGAATTTAATCAATTCATGGACACCAATGAGAACAAAGACACATTGGTCCAAAGCCTATGGATATGGCAAAGGAGGTCCTAAGGGGGAAATACATAGCTATCCAAGCCTCACTCAAAAAAAAAAAAAACCAGAAAAATCCCAAATATACAAACTATCTTTACACCTTAAAGATTTGTAGAATCAACAACAAATTAAACCTAACACAGCATGAGAATGGAAATAATTAAGATTAGAGCAGAGATCAATGAATTAGAAACCAAAAATACAGAACACATTAGTGAAACTAGAAGCCAGTTCTTTGAAGAATTAATAAGATCAATAAACCACTGGCCAGACTTATCCAAAAGAAAAGAGACAGGACCCAAATTAATAAAATAAAATGAAAGGGGAGAGATCACAACACCAAGGAAATAAATATAATTATCAGAAAGTATTATCGACATCTCTATGAAAATAAATTAAGCAGCCTGGAAGAAATGGATGCATTCTTGGAAACCTATAAACTACCAAGACTGAACAGGAAGAAACTGATAGCCTGAATAGACCTATAACCAGTAACAAGATTGAAGCAGTGATCAAAAACCTCCCAAAAAACAAGAGCCCAGGACCTGATAGATTCCCTGGGGAATTCTACCAAACATTCAAAGAAGAAATAATACCTATTCTCCTGAAGCTGTTTCAAAAAATAGAAACAGAAGGAAAATTTCCAGACTCCTTCTATGAGTATCAGTATTACCCTGATCCCCAAACCAGGCAACGACCCCATCAAAAAGAATTTCAGACCAATATCCCTGATGAATATGGATCCCAAAATTCTCAGCAAGATCCTAGCTAATAGGATCCAAGAGTAATTAAAAGGATTATCCATCACAAACAAGTAGGATTTATCTCTGGGATGCAAGGTAGTTCAACGTTTCACAAATCAGTCAATATGACAGAACACATAAATAAGAGAAGAGACAAGAACCACATGGTCCTCTCAATTGATGCAGAAAAAGCATTTGACAAAATACAGCATTCTTTCCTAATTAAAACTCCTCAGAATACAGGGATAGAGGAAACATGTCTCAATTCATAAAATCAATCTATTAAAAACCCACAGCAAATACCATTCTCAATGGAGAAAAGCTGACAGCCTTTGCACTGAGACCAGAAACACAACTAGGATGCACACTCTCACCACTACTGTTCAACATAGTACTAGAACCCCTAGCAACAGCAATCAGACAACAAAAAAAAAAATTAAAAGGTATTCAAATCGGCAAAGAAGTAGTTAAACTAACTCTCTTCGCAGATGACATGATACTCTATGTGGAAAAGCCAAAAGACTCCACCCCCCAAACTACTAGAACTCATACTGCAGGTTACAAAATGTGGCAGGTTACAAAATCAATGCACAGAAATCAGTTGCTTTCTCATACACTAGAAAAGTAACTGTAGAATTAGAGAATTGATTCCATTCACAATAGCACCAAAAACCATAAGATACCCGGGAATTAATCTAACCAAAGAGGTAAAGTATCTATACTCAAGGAACTACAAAACACTCATGAAAGAAACTGGAGAAGACATAAAAAGATGGAAAAACATTCTATGCTCATGGATTGGAAGAATAAAGATTGTTAAAATATCTACATTGCCCAGAGCAATCTATATGCTCAACACCATCCGGATCAAAATTCCACCAGCATTTTTCAAAATGCTGCAACAAACAATCCTAGAATTTGTATGGAACCAGAAAACCTGAATCGCCAAGGAAATGTTGAAAAAGAAAAACAAAGCTGGGAGCATCACATTGCCTGACTTCAAGCTTTATTACAAAGCTGTGATCACCAAGACAGCATAATACTGGCACAAAGACAGACACATAGACCAATGGAACAGAATAGAGAGCCCAGATATGGACTCTCAACTCCATGCTCAACTTATCTTCGACAAAGCAGTGGGAAATATCCAATGGAAAAAGACAGCCTCTTCAATAAATGGTGCTGGGAAAATTGGACAGCTATGTATGAAAGAATGAAACTTGACCATTCTCATACCATACACAAAGATAAATTCAAAATGGGTGAAAGACCTCGATGTGAGACACGAATACATCAAAATCCTAGAGGAGAACATAGGCAGTAACCTCCTCAACATGGCCACAGCAACTTCTTTCAAGACACATCTCCAAAGGCAAAGGAAACAAAAGCAAAAATGAACTTTTGGGACTTCATCAAGATAAAAATCTTCTGCAGAGCAATGGAAACAGTCAACCAAACAAAGAGGCAACCCAAGGAATGGGAGAAGATATTTGCAAATGACACTATAGACAAAGGGGTGATATCCAAGATCTATAAAGAACTTCTCAAACTCAACACCCAAAAAACAGATAATCATATCAGAAAATGGACAGAGGACATGAACAGACACTTCTCCAAAGAAGACATACAAATGGCTAGCAGACATGAAAAAGTATTCATCTTCATTAGCCATCACGGAAATTCAAATCAAAACCACATTGAGATACCACCTTACACCAGTCAGAATGGCAAAAATCAACATGGCAAGAAAAAACAAATGTTGGAAAGGATGTGGAGAAAGGGGAACCCTCTTACACTGTTGGTGGGAATGCAAGTTGGTGAAGCCACTTTGGAAAAACAGTGTGGAGGTTCCTCAAAAAATTAAAAGTAGAACTACCCTATGACCCAGCAATTGGTCAAAAACTGGGTATTTACCCCAAAGATACAAATGTAGTGAAAAGAAGAGCATATGCACCCGTGTTCACAGCAGCAATGTTCACAATAGCCAAACTATGGAAAGAGTCAAGATGCCCTTCAAAAGAAGAATGGATAAAGAAGATGTGGTCCATATACACAAAGGAATATTACTCAGCCATCAGAAAGGATGAATACCCAACTTTTACATCAACATGGATGGGACTGGAGGATATTATGCTAAGTGAAATAAGTCAAACACAGAACATAAAATATCATATGGTTTGGGGAATGGGTGAGCCTGGTGGTGGGTGTTAAGGAGGGCATGGATTGCATGGAGCACTGGGTGTTATACGAAAACAATGAATCATGGAACACTACATCAAAAACTAATGATGTACTGTGTGGTGACTAACACAGTAATAATAAAAAAGGATAGATCTACTTCTTGCCCACCGAATTGCAAAACATAAGCATAAATATGACAAATTTGAACATGGATTTGTTTTGGAGTTAGAAATTCACAGAATTTGATCATAGAATTTTTTCTGTAGGAGTGGTTTTGAGATTATATAAAGACAAAGTGAGAAATTTTGAAAACCAACTATATGCTTATAATAATGGTATTGGTTAAGAATTATAGCACTTTGGGGTGTCTGGGTGGCTCAGTCATTAGGCGTCTGCCTTCAGCTTATATCATGATCCCAGAATCCTGGGATAGAGCCCAGGGCGTCAGGTTCCCTGCTCAGAGGGAAGCCTATTTCTCCCCATCCCACTATTCCTGCTTTCCCTCTCTCGCTGTCTCTGTCAAATAAATAAATAAAATCTTTAAAAAAAAATTATAGCACTTAAAGTGGTGCCTGGGTGGTTCATTCGGTTAAGGATCTACCTTGGGCTCAGGTCATGATCCTGGGGTGCTGGGATATAGCCCTGCATCAGGCTCCCTGCTCAGGTGGGGAGCTGCTTCTCCCTCTCCCCCTAGCTTGTACTCTCTCTCACTCAAATAAAATCTTAAAAAAAAAAGAAAAAAGAATTATAGCACTTAATGTATAATGGTTTATTATGAAGCCATTAAAAGTAATTGTAGGATATTAGCCAATATTTTAAAACTAAGCTAAGGTCTATACATTAGGCATATCCATTATCTATTATTAAATGTGAACTGAATTTTGAGTTAAAATGCATCTTTCCTTCTACATAGTACTACCTATTGATTTAATTTAAATTTGCACACATAAAACTTTTTAAAAAGTAACTGTAGGAGACTCTCATGAAAATAAGTTAACATTAATGTTGCTAAGAAAAATAAAGCAGACTTCTAAATGTTACAGCCTCCCACTTACATATACTTTTTTGGTGGGGGACAGGATATTCTGTGGAGGTTTTAGGTATAACATACTAAAGATATCCAAGTTTTATTAGATATTTAGGGGTAAAGTGTTCCTTTTGACCATCACACTGACCAAAATGCTATTTTTTTTAAAGATTTTATTTATTTATTTGACAGAGACCACAAGTAGGCAGAGAGGCAGGCAGAGAGAAGAAGGGGAGCAGGCTCCCTGCCGAGCAGAGAGCCCGATGTGGGGCTCGATCCCAGGACCCTAGGATCATGACCTGAGCTGAAGGCAGATGCTTTAACCCACTGAGCCACCCAGGTGCCCCCAAAAATGCTATTTTTAAGAATGCTCCCCCCCAAAATTGGGAGCTAAATCCTTAATTTCTATATGCCGACTCATTTATCCCCCTTTGGTTTGACATTTCATAGTAATAGATGAATGTTACTATGAACAGATTTAATACAGAAAACATCTTTCAGATAATTTAATGAAGTATTAAATACAACTGACTTAAAAAATTTCAGTTAAAATTGTATAAAGATTAACATGTAATTTACAAAATAGAGGTTCTCTTCCCACCCCACAGCTTGTCATCTAAGTTTTATTTCTGGTGGGTTTTTTGGTTTGTTTTTGTTAACTATAAATGAAAAGGTGTGGTAAATTTAGCCAGTATTTTATGGTTCCTCATTTCAGTGATATGTTTAACAAGGCTTCCCCACCCAAGAAAATACAATTATATTTCTTCTAGTTTACATTTTTAATTTGCATATTATTAACATTTCCAATCCACATGGGATTTTAATATATATAATCTACTGATTAGATAACTTATCCTTACCTCCTCATATAATATATTTTTGGACTCCAAAATATTTTTGGAGGTCCAAAAAAATCAATACAGTATTTCTGGGATGATACCTAAGTATGATCCTCTGAACAATATCTGCCATCTTGCTGTGCAAAATGCAGAATGGTTATTATTAACAATTAATATCACTCAAAAACACAGATGTTATCAAAAACTATATAACTATGAAAGATAAAGACAGATAAATCCATATTCACCCAAACTCAGAAATAAGAATAAGTATATCCATTATCCTGAATGGAATTAATTTAGGTTTAAATTTGAAATAAACAGCATTATATAGGTCTTCAAAATTAAAGATAAATTATAAATACAAGCCCAATGTGAATTTAGGTATTTATATCTTACTTTCTTTTTTTTTTTTTTTTAAGATTTTATTTATTCGAGAGAGCACAAGCAGGGGGAGCTGCAGAGAGAAAGAGAGGATGAAGCAGGCTCCCCATTGAGCAGGTAGCAGGTCTTAATCCCAAGGCCCTGGGATCATAACCTGCACCAAAGGTAGAGGCTTAACATACTGAGCCACCAAGGAACTCCTAAATCTTACTTTTTAGAAAAGAACACATAATACAAAAATAATAATCTACAGTACTGAAATATTCTATAAATTCATTCTTACTAATTTAGATTCTTCC
Organism: Mellivora capensis; assembly: GCA_004024625.1. Classification (NCBI taxonomy): domain Eukaryota; kingdom Metazoa; phylum Chordata; class Mammalia; order Carnivora; family Mustelidae; genus Mellivora; species Mellivora capensis. Next base: position 39,783 of record PISX010016684.1, read on the forward strand.
ATTCCTTCTTTTTCCAAATAAATATAGCTATCAGCAAAAATCCCAAATTTTGAAAATAAAAAAGTGATAACAATTTCAGAAAGGTTTCTTGAAGGGACTCCCTTAAGTGATCAGCGGGGGCACCTGGGTGGTTCAGTTGGTTAACCATCTGCTTTGGCCTGGTATCAAGCCCTGCATCAGTGGAGCTCCCTGCTCAGCAGGGAGGCTGCTTCTTCCTCCCCACACCCACTCGTGCTTTCTCTAAATCTCGCTTGCAAATAAATAAAATTTTTTTAAAAAGTAGTGACCAGCTTTAGTGCATCTGAAGAATCCAATTACAGTCCTTTGTCAATTCCCTGGGCTAACACCACAAGGAAAATGGGAGAAAGGAGGGAAGGATAAGAAAAATCACAGATCTTCCAAAGTCAGACCTAGTCAAAATGATATAAAATAGATTTATCGCAAACCTAAAATCAAAACCAGTATTTGTAAACATACCATAAACATTTGTATACATGTTTTCCAAAATAATAGAAGTATAATGATTTAAGACCATTGAACATGAAATCATTTGTCAAAAAAAGGAAAAGTTACTGTTCTAATAAATTTGCCTGTTTTTTTGAATATTAGAACAGGATAAGTATAAGCAGAGACAGTTCCATCTGCCTACTTATTCCCCATTCCTTATTCTTTACCCATCACAAGACTAAATTAGTCAGGGATGCTCCATTACAACCAAAGGAACAAGGCTCCCCTTGCTTTAACTATGGAGTCAAACCACATCTGAGGAGCCCACTGACCAAAACAAAAACAAAAACAAAAACAAACAAACAAAAACAAACAGGAGAAGGATAGCTTTCACAGAAAAGATTATTTGTAAAGTATGCAATTCCTAAATAGACATTTTTAATATGTAAATGTTTCTGCTATAATTAAAACTTTCACAAATTTATATAAATGTATGTAGTATATTTTTACCATGTTTAACCCACAAACCAATTAATCCACACCTAAATCACTTATTTGAATGGTTTTGAAGCCTATAGAGAACTTCTATATAATCAAATTTGACTCTTATAATCCAAAGAAAAGCCTGTATTATTTCCATCTCACAAATAAGGAAATTCAGGCTTAGTGTGATAAAACTAGGACTTCATTCCAGGTCTCCTGTCTCTGTGACCCAATGGATATTGGGTCTCATTGACCCAATGGATACAAACAAATCCTCAATATCTGGTTATCTCAAGGGGAACGTTAAGAATTTAGAGATTAAGACAATTTTCTAGGGACATACTATATAAATTGAATACATTTGTATTTGTAGCAAATGCAAAGATGTTCATTAAATTTTACTTGAAATCCTGATTTGTTCTCATTATCATGGGTCTACAGTGTAACTATTTTTTTTAGTGTCTCTGAAGTTAACTTGAGGCCACTATTTTGTTCCTCTTTTTTAAACTATGGCATCTCTACAAATGTAGATTTGATGACACACAAAGATTGAGGGCCAGGGGAGTGCAAAATTTGATTACGTGGTATTGGTGTGGTAAAGAAGGGAAGGAATTTGAAAGGAATGTACTTAAATAAAAATAAAGAAAAAGGCAATTTTCCACAGAAGTCTCCAAAGAGTAAATAAATAGGTAGGCTGATTAATACAGAATTTTAACTCTCTATTCTTTTTGATCACTCTGAACAATTATAAAATGACTCAGAAAGGCTTTATCTTTTGTTAAGCTTCTTTAAGAGTCAGCAGCAAAAATGCAAGTTTTTAGGTTCCAACTAGAAGTATGTTTTCTGTAACATCTTAACCTTTAACATTAGGTTGTAATGTATTGAAGATGAAAGATGATAAAACTTACCTCACAATCAGGGCATATAATTGTGCTGTATTCTTCAGTTATTAACAAGCACAGTTCACAAAAAGCATGTCCACATTGAAGTTCATGGTGGTAACCTATTAATGAAATTCTGTTGTTAGTTAAACTTTTAGCAATTTGTTAGCACTGAATGAATTGAATTGAATGACGCATTAATCAGAGGGGAAAATTAAAGAGGATGCTCATTTACAAGAAAAGATATCAAGTTTCATTCGAAATGTAGGAATTACTAAACAAAATTCAGGAGAAACTATGTAAGTCAGGAAAACAAACAAACAAACAAACAAAACCCCACCAGATCAAAAACCAGGCAGTACTATGTAATATTGTTTGCACTAATTTAGATAGGTTTTGGTACCTGTAATCTTTGAATTTGCCATATCTTATAATGATACAAAATATTCTGACATACTTTATTTGATCTTTGTAAATATCACAGCTAATAATATCACAGACTTGGGAAGGTTATATTCAACTTAGAAATGGTAAACATTTTGGTGATCTGGCTAAGTAAATGCTATAATCCAGACTCCAGCCTAGTTCTGTTTCCAAGTCCAATATTCTTTCTACTTGATACTACTGCCTCTACTAATTTATATTTCCAACCCTGTGAAGGGAGTAGGGAGGGCAGATGAGACACTGGAAATACCCATCTCTTATAATGATCTAAGATACTGGCAAGACAGAAACCAGATGTTTACTATTATTACACACACATGACCCACATAAAGATCATTCTCACAAACCCAAAATTTGAGGGGAATTACCATAATCTTGAGTGAAAATCTAATATCAAGATTTTATTTTTATTTTTTATTTGACAGAGAGAGAGATTACAAGTAGGCAGAGAGGCAGGCAGAGAGAGGGGGAAGCAGGCTCCCTGCTGAGCAGAGAGCCCGATGGGCGGCTCATTCCCAGGACCCTGAGATCATGACCCGAGCTGAAGGCAGAGGCTTTAACCCACTGAGCCACCCAGGTGCCCTAATATCAAGATTTTAATGCTCTAAACAGAATGCTCTAAACGTTTATCATAATACACATATTTGTTTTAGCTATGTAACTCGAAAAGTTGTCATTTTAAAACACTTTGCAAGAAAAAAGGAAAACTATTAGATTAAATCAGTCATCTTTTATTGGCAAAAAAAATTAGTGTTCTTGCTGATTTATAAGAATTACATTCTTTTGACTAAAAAAGCTTTAGTTTTCAAGCCAAGTGAAATATATGAAACTTGCTTATGACCTAGCTAAATTTAAAGTTCTATTTAAATTCCAGAGATACTACCAAAGAAATAAAATTTGTTTAACTGTTCTATCTTAATAAATTTTCTGATACTGTTCAAGTCTGTGATGTGGTGCATCACAGCTTACAAAGCACTTTCACAATTTTATATGCAGTAAACACCATCTGGAGTATTTCTGAGCATTGTAAAACAAACATACGGAAGAACGAGTGATTTTAAAAGGTCCTGTTGTAAACAACTTATTTCAAACACTGGAGATTTTCTATGTAACAGCAGTGATTAAAAACAAAACAGAGTTGAAGAAGTTTGCCTCTCCACCCTAAAATACAACCAACTTTCTCTACAAAGATCCATGTCCCTTAAACAGAGTCCATCTTGGAGGACTGAGAAAATTAACGACTTTCACTTTGAAAGTATAAACATTAAACAGTCATGGGGTTGGTGATAAGACTTCATTCAGCAGCTGCAGTTCGAAATTCAACAGCTCCTCTCCGTCAGAGACAGCACTCTAAGGCATTTTAAATTAAAGTAATTGAACGTGTCTTCACTTGAGTAGATTCTAAATTAGATCAATAGGAGTGCAGTGAATTTTTCCCCTTGACGTACAAAGAAAAACACAAGATGCACAACAGGAACAAATCGTCTCCCAAACAATGCCTTAAGCCAAACTGAGCAATAATGCCTCCCTCCCAATCCCAAACACCTGTTTTTTAATCCAGGAGAATTTTAAAGTGGTCTGTTACTCCTACAAAAAAAAAAAACTACACAGGAAAATTAAATTTCATTACTTCTAGATCATGAGACCATGGGCTAAATTTTTACATCTACTCTTCCATGAGCTTGGGAACCTGGGGAAGTTTTCGAAATAGTGCTTAAGAGAGCTCACACACTATCCCCTAACAGAATCAGCGAAAAAAGGGGAGACGCAGATGCAAGGTGGGAAAGCTCTGGAGAGGCACGGAACCACTATCAACCGACCACAGAGGATTTCTCAGCTGCCCTGAGGGCGGGCCCTGGAGACAGTTTTCCCGGTCCATCTTGCTGCGGCAACTGAACAGCCGCCCCTCATCCCCCTCCCCAACCTCCCCCCCCCCCCCATTGCCAGCTCACTTGGCTTTCAGATCTCCGGGTGGGCCTTGCTTTCAGGTCTCCGCACCCAGCAGGCTGATGGGATGGAGCCCTTGAAGGGCCGGTGGCCAAGGCAGAGCAGGGCCCTAGGGGAACCACCCTCAATCTCCTCACCGGAAACTCTGGACACCCTTCTTCCACACTGAGTACACTGAATCTCAGCAGTACCCCAGGGCCGACTCTTCCTCCCCATCTGTTGATAAGAAGACAAGGTGAATCGAGCTGTAGAAGCTTCCGCCGCCATCTCTGTCCTCTTTTGGCTCCGAAGACCGGTACCACGTGCAAGTCCCGGCGTCCTTCGCGGCAGCTACCAATCATCAGAGGCAGGCGTCTCCAGATAGCCAATCAAAGTGACGAAAGCCCGCCTCCTCAGCTTGCCTTGCTGGGGCTCCTTGCCAGGTGGTGGGATGGCTGTTTGCGGTTTTGCTTTGGGCCGCTCTGTTCTGAGAAAGGACACCACAAATGGGAACCTTTTTACTTACAAATCTTTACTAAAAGCCCACCACTTTAGCACTCTTACTGCATTGAAATTCGGATTTCGCATATTATTAGTTACGTTGTTGTTGACTGTTGTTGTTGACAGTCTTTTCTATACTGTAGTAATCCACCTTCCCGTAGTGTGTCAGGGCCAGAAGCCGGTGTGCTAGGCGTTTGAGGGTGTGGCTAATAGTAACCTTACTGGAGAACCTATCAAAAGCTACTGGTGGAGAGAGTCCGTTTATGATTTCAAACTAAGGCCTGGTCATGTTTAACAGTTGTTGAGCATAATGGTGTACAAGGCACTGCTGGGAGCAGTTGGGGATGGTAAGAATTTTATAAACTAACTTGTTCCTGCTTGAGAGGTATGTAGCCCTCTACCTGAAACGGTAACTTCTGGTAGGGTAGCTTGTGTTCAGTACCAGAGGAGGGTTAGAGACAAAAATAATTACTGAATTCCAAGAGATGATGTCAGTGTGACCCTACAGTGGTATGAAAAGCCTTCCTAGAGGACATAGTGGCTTGCTTTAGACCTTAAAACCTGGATAGGACTAACTAGTAAACAGAAAATCTGGCATTCCGGAGAGAAAGAATGGCATAAACAAAGGAAAGTAGGTGGGAGATACAGTGGCCTCTTCAGGACTTATTTTTCAGCCATTTGGTGGGAGCATTAATTTCCTTAAAGTAAATTTTTTGGAGAGGTATGTTGGGGTCGAATTTTGGAAAATCCTAAACGTTTTACTAAGGAGTTTGGACTTTACCCTTTAAGCAGTAGAATGCTGGTGAAGTTGTATGAGCAAGGGCTGCAGTAATCTGGTAGGAATGTGGCAGGTATGTTGTGGAGGAAGCACCTAGGGATGGCAGGGTGCTTGAAGAGGTTAAGAATAAAAGTCTGGGGGCACCTGGGTGGCTCAGTGGGTTAAGCCTCTGCCTTCGGCTCAGGTCATGATCCCAGCATCCTGGGATCGAGCCCCATATCAGGCTCTCTGCTCGTTCGGC